>JAVCKV010196489.1:0-16853 GCA_032274145.1 Herpochondria borealis | reverse complement strand
GACATTACCATGTCGCATCAATTAACGCGGGAGCGTATTGCATCACATTCTGAGCAATTCAATCGTTTTTACTAGGCCAAATGGCTGCACATCCAACCCTCTTCAGGGAACCGTTCGAATTGACGCACATTACAATTGTCGTGCAACACCCAAAAACGCCAGAGCCGTCGCAGAATGTACACGAAGAGTGTTCGAAGCTCTCCTTCTCGGTGCGCAGCGACGGCAAACACAAGAAGCTTTGTTCCCAAAATACTCTTATGACGAAGTCGATGGCTCTTCTTACAGTTGAATCGCCGGTGCAGAAGCACGAAGAATGGGCCAGAATGATAGTATCTTCGGACGAAAACTCACACAGGAGTACTGTTAGCAGTTATCGGCCTCGCCGATAACTGCCAAAAAGGTGGCGGTTGCTCACCAGCTAAGTTACCGTACGACGGTCGGGCTTCTAAGAATCGACGAGTGAAACGGGGGGTGATGAGTAGGGCGACGGTGTAGCTTGGCTGATGAAACGTGTACGCCAAAGGGGAACTCGGGGCAATCAGCGAACACAAAATGTGTGACGGGAAACAACCGAAACTTGTCTTGACAGGGGAAAGGTTGAATGGGCAGCGCTTTCAAGTGTTTACTAAACTCGAAGAATCGGTTCTCCGAAAAGGCAAAGCTGCCCGAGTCTAACCGTGAGCTCGGTGCAGTGCATCTAAGTAGTACGGTCTACTGTGTCGCTGTAAGGCCATGTGCCGTTACGGAACTCCGTCCCCTGGCTCACTGTAAATGCAGTGATCGCATGTCCCTAATTAATCCTACGGTGCTTATAGGGCATATGTGTCACGCGGCTGCACTGTATGCCGGGGTCACGCGAAAGTGTGATCTCGCAGTGTCAGCACATTTGTGCATCGCCAGACTCAGCACCACTCGTTCTTACGGGACCCGTGCATTACTACTGTCTAGCTCAGATTACACAAATTACTTCAACAGATAGTGTGGAATGTCGCAGAAATATGGCACATCTTTCTAAGGCTTACTGTAGCCGCGCACGAAAATCGCGACCAGAATAGGGCATTGCCCACCACAAATACGGCCTAGCCGTGACACTTTTTTATGGCTTCACGCAACTTCGTTGCACGAAAACAATACCTGGTGCAAATGATCTTCCCTGTTTATCCATCTGGCGAGTAACTGATAACTTATCACTGATGACTTCAGTAAGGTCTTTGGTCCTATGTTATGTTCCAGAATAATCTCCTTTAAAACTCTCGTGTTTTTACTTACTACTTAAAGCTTCAGGCTTTTAATAATACCTTGTTGCTCGGCCCCATCCTTGCGGTACCTCGATCACCCTCACACGGTCTCCCAGTACTGCCAATCTTTTCCTAGATATTTCTACCAGGCCACCTGTTCTTCCCCATCTTGGTAAAACATCCAAAATTTCGTCTTTGACCTGTCTTTTGTTCCTCGAACTTTTGTCCATCGGATCATACTTCTAGTATTTCGGCGCTCACGTTCTTTTGTGTACCACCCAAAGGCTACTCGGAAAGAGCGATTCGAACACCCTTGCTCTTTAGTTAATATCCTCTACCCGTTTACATCTTCTGTGGTGTTTTTATGAGCTACCGCGCTGGTTTCCTTTTCTCAGCAAAGGTGAACCACGTTGGAATCCGTTGCCAGTAGATGCTTTATCAGCTTTATTAATAATTCATTTATGTAAGGTACTGTTACTTTTATAATTTTATAACCCAATACAGATTCTTGCACAAGTACAATGATTTGTGTCGCGTTTTATCACTACTTTATTAAACGTGGCTCTTTTCGACTTTTTCATCGGCTACGGGGCGTATATAAATAAGGTACGATACATACATGGCTGTTAATTCGCAAAAAGGACGTTTTGAATTGGCTTAATGGCCATGAGGAGTTGCAAATGCATCCAACCGGTTCGTACAAGAAAAATGGTCAGCAATTCTCTCCACAAAGTACGGAGATAACGAATTGGAGCGATTTGGCACCGCATTTTCCGTCTTTTTGTAATTAATTAATCCAACAACGAACCGGATATAGCACTTCACGTCATACTACGTTCAATCCATATCCGTTTTCGTTCACTTCCTTTCTCACAACGTTTCAGATGCACTGATTGTGCAAGTTTCGATAACGTACAGTCACAGCCAATTTCCGTGGGAGTTTTGCGGCTGCTCTGTTTTCGGTCGCAGAATAATGCCTACCTTAGTAGTTCATTTCCAAACCCTGAATGTCCTGCAATGCTGATAAGGGACCGAGGATTTTCATACCGAGAAGGTTTTGGTGCAAGGAATTACCCAGATAAGCACGAATAGATGCATTTTAGTTTACTCGTACGAACATAAACGGGTGGTTTACTAGAAAAAATGTGTAATCCTTGCACCCCTTGTTTGGAACATATCATTGAAACGATACTTCCAGTCTGTCTGTCTAGAACGGTACTGACTCTAAACCCCAAACCTGTAGTCATGCCTTTCCGGTCCAGTTCCGGGCAAACAAACGTGGTACACCCGCTCGTACACTTTTTCTCTTCATGTTTTCCCGCTGTGGTGCACTCCATCGGTAGTGGTTAATCATCGTCCTCAATCACATCCATCAACCCTCAAATTCCCTCCGCGGAAAAAGAAAGATTCTGCAACAAAAAAAATGTTTTCCCGTTACACACTAAAACATATTTTCTAAGAGTAGCGCATATTCATAAAGGTGTGTGTTCATACATCACTGAAGGGAAAACTTACTTTTCCGCGATGGCGACGAGGCTCGTTAAAGAGATTTACGCCTCATACCGTTCAGAAATGATGTGCACGACTTTGCAAAAATTTCCGTGCTAACACGAACAATTTGGGGGTTTGACAATTAAAGAAGAAACGGAATTGGTCTCGTATTAGCCTCTGCAATGAGGAGGGAACATGATAAAAAAATTTTACCTCCCCACTTGTTACCTTTCGTCCCCCTACCAACTTGCGATCCTTGCGCGGTGGGTAGGCGAACACGCATCTCGCTCAACTCTTGCCTTGCTCAACCATGCTACTCCTCCATCAGAGACCCAACTCTCTCCCCTCACCCTCCTTCACTTGGCTCCGCTTCCCCCTTCCTCCACCCCTCTTCTCCCTTTCACCCCACCCCCTTCCCCCACTCAACCCCCACCCCACCAAACCCATGGCGCACCTCCCCTCAACAACCCCGTTCCCCGATTCATCACTCCCCTCCGTGCAAACCATGCTGCAGACCACCACAACAGTCCTGAAGCCCCTGCTACAGACCCCGGCCCACCTCCTCACAACCGCCCAGCTCCAGGTCGGCTACCCGGCCCTGCACCACGCCCGCAATGCCGGCCAAGAGCTCGGGAGCGCCATCACATCCCTCCTGAACACCGCGGAACAACAGCTTTACGCACAGTGCGACGACTCGGCCGCAGACTGCGCGGACTGCTCGTGCCCCGCGTGCAAGGACGTCCATTCTAGACTCGCCGCCCTGCTCGAGGCGGACGTTATGTGCAGGGAGCAGGCCGCCGACCTTGTCGAGGCTCTCCGCGCCGTGCGCGCGGAGCTTGACAAGAGGGACATCTCAACTCCAGCTCCGACTTAGATTACCTGGTTCTTTTTCATTTTCTCTCAATGCCTCCCTCCTCCGGGAGTGTTGTCGATAGTGTTGTAGTGCATTGATGTTAATTTTTTGTTTTTCGTAGGATGTGTGTAGTTTTAAAAGTAAAGTATTACAGGCAGTAATGCTATTCGCCGGAAAGTGTGTCGGGGAGAGCGCCGAGCTGAGGAGCTGACGAAAATGAGAAGCCTACAAAAATTTTGCGATGGATCTGCCGGGCTTCGATCCCGGTACCTCTCCCATGCTAAGGGAGCACTCTACCAATTGAGCTACAGACCCCAGGCCCAGTCGCGCACCCACCCGCCATTTTGAGTTTTAATATTATCAAATATTGTAAATTTTAATCCGCATTTAAAAATTAATTGAAAATATTACTACTATATTTTTAACTCAAAATAATCGGCCCCTCACGTAGCCTATGATTCCTACAAATTTGCAGACTTACCCCATTTACGTACATGTACACTACATGGGTGAACTGTATCAAAAATCAAGAAAAAGACAAGATGTGTTTTTCTTCACCATGTAACTTACGCAGTACGAAGATTCGAGAAGATATCTGATTGTTATTCTTCGCTGTTTACCAAGGTGCTTACTAACGCTTACGCACCGTCCGTACACAGGAAAAGAGCAATACGATGCGAGTGAGTCGCAATGCTTCTGAAACGGTCTGGCTTCAAAGCGCCGCTTCGATACCGGAGTTTATTCTGTGCTATGATCCCGAACGGTTGTTTGCGCAAATCCGTTGCCCTATGATCTTCAGATCTCATGATGCTTCCAAAAGTCATAAGCGCCTTATGCAACAACTCGCTCCAAATTTCGTGCGGTAAACTCGTTAACTCGTTCTAGCCGAGTCAGCACGTTGCCACCGACATCAGCAATAGTGACTGAATTTCAGCAAGACCTGGCGCATACGGGGTTGGTGGTTGTCTTCTCGACAAAGGTGCCATCGATTTTACTCCCATCCATGACATCCATTCTCAGCCATCGGATGCAAGAGGTGCGTGTTAACCGATATCGTCGAACAATCCACAGTTTTGTTTCCGGTTCTCGAGAAAGCCGTCGCTCTTGGTACAATCGCGAAACGAGTCAAGACGACAGTGAAGGGATGCTGTCCATACGTTCCCTCTCTCTATCTCTCTCCATACAGCAATATGAGGCTGCACGGAACCGTCTACACAAAATGGTGAGACGCTTCTGCATTATTTGAAGAAAACTATTTCATTTTTTTCATTTTCATCTTACACGATCCGGTTTAAATCAATTTTTTGGCGCTGCCGGAGATTCTCGAAATTTAATGGGACATGTATCCGCAGTTCAAAACCAGGCAAAAATACTGATAAGGTTTAAAGACCCTTGAGACCTTATCAGTACTTTTGCTGTGCAGCTTTTGAACTTTTCTGGAGTTGGCGAAATCTACATGCATGTACTTCACTTCCATCTCAAGTATATCTAATTCGGTCTAGTTCGACAGATTGTCCTCGAGCAACCTGACTTGCAGAACCACTAAGCCATTTTGCATTTGAAATAGAGTAATTGTATTGTACCCCCGCATGCATTGGATCAGGGTCTCTGGCAATACAATTGCAGTTGATTGTACACATACATTTGAAAACTTTAAGAAGTAGTATGATATATTTAAAGGTTGTAATAAGTACTGCAACTTTTTTGAAGATTGCAATAACTAAGTATCCTTGAAAGTTCGTAATAGCCATTACAGAAAAGTTCTATATTGCAACAACTGTTGCAATAATTTCAAAAATGCAATGCATGTTGCTATAATCTCCATAAAATGTAGAGGTATATTTCGAGTTGAAATAAATATGAAAACTTTTAAGCGCTATTGATAAAGCATCCGACTAAACATTTAAAAAAACCCTTTTGAGTAAAAAAAAACTAGAGAGAAGTAAGGTAAATGAAAGGCATTGACACGACTAGACTTCGATGGACTCGAACTGGAATCGCTAGATACGAGTAAAGATGATTTTACCGGTACGACGAATGGAACTCATCGCCGCCGACGCGAGTTAGGTAACTCTATTAAAAACTTCAAAGGTTTGAATAGAAGACATTCCGATTCTGAAAATAATTATAGTTTCAATTTATTGTACGTTATGCATGCAATGGAGTATATGTAGTATATTTTTCAAATATACATGTAACTAGAAAATTGCTGAGCAAAACTAAAAGATAAATGGTACGTCCGATTCACGATGAAGGATGGTTGCCGATATTCCAAATCTTTGTGTGTCCATGGAATTATTTCTATACGCTCTCCTCTTTGAACTCATCACTGCATTTTCGCAATGCAAAAATATCTTGATTAACCATTGAAACCGTCACGACAGAGAGAAAACCAGAGTCCATTCATCCCTCGTCCATACACTATATACGTTTGCACATTCCACTTTTTATATTTCTATATTATTATTACCGTCCGGAAACTTCCTGTGGAAGACGTTATTTTTTAATTTGAAATATTTCCTGTTTGGCGAATAGGCAGTCAGTCCGATATAGTTTGAAAATAAATTTTACGTAAAAATTACAATAAAATTATATTTGTAATACAAAGAATTTCTTTATTTTGTAAAAGTATATTTTTTATATTATTTTATACAAATAACTGAACCCCTTGAAATTTATTCAATTGTACCTCTCGCAAAGTTTCAATTACGAAATAAATTTAGTCTTCACTCCACTTGAAAAAGACTATATGAGTGATAATTTTGTTGCTAATAAATTTAGTGCGATTTGAGAAGAGGTATCCCCTTGCTTCGCTCTGTACAACATCCATTTTTGGACGGGGAAATGATGCTGTGTTCAAGTTTTTCACCATCACCGGTAGGAGGTAACGATTCGTTTAGTTACATCCCCTTCTGCTTTTTTCTCTCTCTGTGAAATAAAGCGTATGGCAATCTTTAATGCAATAACCTTAATTATTAAATGATCTGTGCATAAATCTGGAGCTTTCCTTAATCATTTTGCGTTCCCTTGCTAAAAGCACCAACAAATGCACCGTTACAAGTACAGAATACTTGTACTGTACTATACGTTGTGTACATACTGTAGTATCGATTCCCAGGCTACCTAGCCTGTTTGTTTTCGTTTCTGAGACCACTATGGAATAAAATCCATTCCTTATTCATTACTTACTGTACGTACATACTTACATAATGTGCGTTTTTTTCTACTAGAACTATCAGTAATAGTAGCGTGTCATACATATGCCAAAAGTAAAATAGCGTGGCAAAGTGATGACTTACGTTTTCCAGATGCTGGCCTGGAGAGTACGCAAGTTGAACAGTTCGACATTGGCGTAGAGGTCGAGTTAAAATTTCGAGGAGTGTATACTTTTAGTCACCTCATCTGCTTTGACATATTTTTGACCAGAGAGAGTCAAATAATTATAGTAAACACCAAAAATAGTGGCCAGGAACATTCTGTACATAAGATACTTTTATTCATATATATATCTTACCGTACTATGATACTGTACATAGCAGGGTTTTAATGAAATATTAAACTATGAATTGTATGTAATCTGTATGTACGTACAGTGTTGACCAATTCTTACTGTACAAGCAATTCCCAACTAAACCTTTTCAACAAACAACCTCGTTTCAATGGAATGTTTAGTGTTGAATATCTTGAAGATACAAGTCGCTTGCGAAATAGTAAGCAGATCATGTAAAACCATATAACCCGGAGTTTTGATGAGGCTATGCCTTGCATGTTTGAAACGCTGAGAGTCACCGCAGCCACGATGATGCGGAATGAATTTTTTGTCTTCTTACTGTTTGCTACGAACGACACGCCGGAAATGGAAAGTGGGAACATTCGATGTTGTAGCAGGTGTGGTGTGCACGGGTAGCGGCGGGAAAATGGGATTGCGCTGAGCAGGAACTATGGATGCAGTTATGGTCCTATGATAAGTTTTCGAGACGCCCTGTCATCACAGGAAAAGGTTACAGCGTTAGAAAAGGGTGAAGATCAGCAAAGCCGACGTTGGAGCCAAAACACGAAAACAGGTGATAAACCAGGCCCATATTTGTGACTGACTGATTAAGGCCAGCATTTGGCAATTTTGACGAAGTTCATGGTCACTTTAAAAAAATAGCCATCCAAATTTAGTCACTTGTGACACGTGCATCATGTTTGCAAGAAAACTGAAGCATCAAGCTCCAAATATTTTGTTCAATATCTTTCGGTATGGTTGACTAATCTCATAGTGATTTCCATTTTGATTCTACAAGCATGCGTTCATTAAAAAAATGTGTTTTTAACCAGCTCGTCCAAAATCGTAAGTATATGAGCAATTCACACGATGGCCGAGTCTGTCCGATCACCTCAAGACAGCTGCATACGGTTTTTGCACTACAGATGTCTCCGACATCTGTAGCGCAAAGACCGTTTGTGTGTGCATCGACGGAAGCGGCCGGTGGCCGCCTCCGTCAATATAATCACAAGGGTAGTCAAAATGAGGATTGTAACTGTGGACAAGGCAAAAACCCCTTACTTAAGGCCAAAGGGACTGAGTGACTAGGCGTGACTGAGTTTGAGCTTTTTCAGGTTGTTAAGTAACTAAGAGGGTTGTCACGTTGTTACAAATACGCCCCTGATTTGACTTGAAGAAGAATAGTACATTTTGTACGGGTACATCCCTTTCTCCTAATAGCCTTAAAACTGTGGTTGACGTTACAGAAACTGAGTTATGGGAAAACATCCGACTTGTGCGATCTGCTCAGGAAAGAGGTACTCGGTGCAGAACCCTACATGATGCATGTATGTACGTGTACATCCATAAAATAAAATAAAAACACACAAACTCGTCCGTGTGTGTGTGAAGGTCCCTAAATGTAGCGCGCATGACTGTTACGTACATACCTGTGACTTTTATTTCAAAGATAAAGGTTTGGGACCATTTGGAACATTCTTTGCATGTGTCAGGAAATAACCTATGCATTTGTTTTAATTTAATTTGCTATCTCGGCAAGACTTCTTGAAACCTTCTCCAGAAAAGTGTCGTAAGTTTAAAACTCCGAAAACTATTCGGCGCTGCTAAAAGACGGGCTGTACATAAAGGCGTTGCCGGCACAGACTGCTGGATTCAGGAATTGTCACCCGCCTGACACCGCCATAGTATCCCCAATCAAACCAGTCACACAATTTTAATATCTGCCATTGCAGCGGTGCAGATGGAACGAGCTTGCGTGACTCTCAGACAGTGCCTTTTTAAGAAGGCACTGTTTCATTGTGAGATAAAAAATATAAGACATTCTGCGAACCGCCCATCTCGTCCGACCTGTCGCCCCCGGTGTCCCCGCAGAAACCGCTCAGTATCCGCCAGGCCAATGACACAGCGTGTGCTATGAATCCAGCGTCATGCAGCGTGCGGCGAGTCGCGAACAGCGCGCGTCGGGCGGGGCGCCAGCCGCGCACCGATGTGGAAATATGCGGGGGTGCAACGTGAGGTTCAAAGCCGCTTCTTTACAGAGGATGTTGGGGGGGGGGGGGGGCGGATCTGGTTGCGAATCGTCGCGCTGGTCGTGTGGCGTATCATTTCTCTGTTTTGTGAGAATATCACTGCCGAGGAAATCTACATTCTCTGCTGGTTCGTAGACGTTCGTAACCAACAACTTACTATGCACTGGCGCTCTGTCTCTCGAAACACGCGCAACAGCAAAGATCATCACCCATCGTTCATCCGTAACCGCTTCTCCGTCACCTGCTTCTTGCCCAAGACAACCCTTATCCCTAAACCGTGCTCCACTCCACTCTCCCACACACAGCACACGTGAACTCCCTCGGACCTGCCCTCTCTCGTGCCCGTACAGTGCCCCTCGCATTCGCCCTTCATGTCCCTCATAACGCCACCCTCCCCACCACCGCCGCCATCTCGCCCTTCCCTCCGTTTTGTCACCAAGCCCACACCTCACCACATTTCATAAAGAGCACTTTGACCAACGAAGAAGAAGAGTAGAGAAGTAGACTCACTCACAACAACAACAAACGCAACATGACGAACGCAGACATGCTCCAACGCAACGGCGTCCGTGCCGAGATGCACAATTGGCACACACCAACCTCCAAGGCCGGCCAGAAGAAATCCTACGAGGCGCTCGTCAACGTCTACGACACCGATATCCGCCTCACAACAGGCTACGTTGCGTACCGCGAGGTCATCGACCGTGTCGCCCCTTATCTCCCCATCCACGCCGCCGCGCCCTCGTCCACGCCGGTGCGCGTGCTGGACGCTGGCTGTGGTACGGGTCTGAGCGGGTGGTACCTGAAGACGGAGCGTCCTGACCTCTTCACACGTGTCTCTCTGCACGGCGTGGACTATTGTGACGCAATGCTACAGCGCGCCGCCAAGACCGAATCGTACGCCGCCCTGCACGTCCGCGACATCGACGCCCCGTTCGACCTCCCCGACAACCGCAAGGTCGACGCCGTCGTCGCCGCTGGCGTCTTCTTCGAAAATCATGTGGAGCCCTGCGCCATGTCGAACATCTTCGCACACCTCGTCCTCGGCGGACACGCCGTCGTCAGTGTACGTCAGACCTCCTTCGAGAAACGGAAAGGCGATTACCTCGAAGCAGTCTGGGATAGCGGCTGTGTCATCGTCGATATCCAGACCGGCCCGTACCGTGAGGCCGAGAATATGAACGGCACTTACCTCATCCTGAAGAAGATGCGCGATTGACGACGAACAACCACTTGTCACAGTCTTGTCTCGCGATAATGTCGATGACTGTTTTTCAGTGTCTGTCCTTCCGATGTGGAGTTTTTTTTTGTTCTACGGCGATTTCTTAGTTGCCAGATACCTCAACATCCCACATTCCCCTTTTATTCCCTTCGCTGTGTGGCGTCTTTTTGGTTTAATGTATGTTTTTGTTTAGGGTCGTCGGAATTTTTGGTTGAACTAAGGGAGATATTTCAGAGAGGTTTTGAGGGTTTGATCGCGCTGATGAGGCAGTAGCGCGACCAGAGCATGAATATCCACACAAAACACGACAAACTTGTCGTGGTATCCACCGTGCAGGCACAGGCATATGCACAGGCACAGGCACAGGTTCGGGCACATCCACAGCCACAGCCACAGCCACAGCCATAGCCATAGCCATAGCCATAGCCATAGCCATAGCCATAGCCATAGCCATAGCCATAGCCATAGCCGCCGCCGCCGCCGCCGCCGCCGCCGCCGCCGCCACAGGTACAGATAAAGCCGTACGCAGAAGCACACCCACACGCCGGCACGTGATTTCGAGAGTTCGCGGTTGTTGCCGTTTCGACACGAAAGCGCTCGCAGTCGCCGTGCGACGTCGCTTTCGCTGACCGTCCCCGCTTGCCCCGTCGCAGCACAAACAGATAGTAACCGATGTGGGGCTTGAAGTGACAGGGAAAAGTCGAACCGTTCTTTACTCTCACGTGTCTGTCTCTATTTCGCTCCTTGCGGCAGTCGTTTTACGTCATGGTCTACCCATTTTGGCGCATTCCCCTTATCCAAAATGTAGAAACAACTTTTGTCGCGAGAATGAGCGAATTTGAATTGGGTAGGACCGGTCTTATCTCAAAAATTCAGTAGGCCCTTATAAAATATCCCGGATAAAGCTCTTTTGCTGTGTTATTCAGTGATCATGACAAGCGTTTAGATAAACCCTACATAAAAAGCAGGGATACGCATGCAGTACTATTACACGGGTAATGTACATGTGATTTTCGTTCTAGAATTGGGTAGGTTGTGTAGATGTATCCTGGTAAACAACAATTTTCTTTTCATATTCTCATTTAAGCGTCCTTTCATCCATGAAAATTCAGACACGAAAACAACTGTGGAGTCTATAGGAAAACTTGGTACTATTTTCAATGTAGTAATAAACTTCAATTCAAGAGAATGTGTGTTGCTCACGGAATATGAACATAACCTGAAGGACTGCACTAAAAAAACCGGAAGAGTCTCTTTACCCAGGAGCACTACAGCAATGTAATAAAATAGAGAGCATTGCAATTGCCTTTCAGCTCGCCATATCAATATTTTCTTGTGCTACTTTTTAGAAATAGTGAGAAATTATAATAGCGCGAAGAATACACTTAGTCGTTGTCACTCAGCTCGGTCTACCAGAGGAACACGAAGTCGACGAGGCGTTTGCAGTGTGGTTGGAGAGGCAGGAGGAAGCTGCTTACGAGAGCAACCTGGAGGGGTGGTGTGATTCGCACGAGGAGTGGTCGGGACGCGACTACATTTGAAGAGTCAAATGTATCTCTTTTGTATGTGACTGGCGAGCGCAGTCACGCGAGGTATCTCTCGCGCACAGGTTTTACTTCCCACTGTGTAATCTGTGTTTTCCTGTGCGCTCATCTCTGTATAAGTACGCTGACATATTTACCTCTGACTGAGTTTTGGGTCAGCGTTGAAGTAAACAGTTTGTGTTATCTGTCTATCTACATCTTACTTCCGCGTTCAACCTGTCTCCTGAATTTGAACGACAAGTAAGGCACATTGGGGCAAGACTTAAAAAACAGAATGGAAAGATTGGTAGTATGGACCTCGGTATTTTGGATTTCTAGGTGGAAAGCTATTTGCGATGATGATCACAATCGTAACGACGGTACCGCGGGTCGCCGGTACAAACTGCAACCCAGAAATTCCTACGTCAACAATTGATCACGGTAGTTGCAATTACTTGAAAACAGTTTAAAAAATAAAAAGCATTACATTTTATAATTTTCATTTCCCTTCTTTGGTTTAAAATAAAATAATTTTTCTAATTTCATCTCGGCTAAAGTTAATCAAATTACAAATTACAAATCAAAATTTCCACATCTTTAAAATATGAAAAAATTATTCGACTAAACAAAAAATGTTTAGTCAGTCAACTTTAAATAGGCCATATTTTTTCTTAGTCAGTCACAAATAAGGGCCTGGCTAAAATAGCACTTAAAATTTATAGCCGCTGACGAAAAAGTCTGGATTTTCTTCTAACACCAAATGATAGCCTCAAGAGCGAGTTAAACATTGGATATTCTCAAAATATGGCCCGAAAAATGAACTATCCAACCCATGTCTATGACTTATCGGCGTGAAATTCATACATAAAGCACAGATCAGGACATGTTAAGAAAAATCGAACTATCCGTGAAATGTTTCATATAAATTTTCTGTGTACCGCTAGATTTATTCCCAAAACGCCCACAAAATTTCAACAAAGGTCAGTACAGTTTCTCGGGATGAAATTAATATCGGAACTTAATATGATTTTAATATCGAATATTATTCGTTTAAAAGATAGAGTATATTTTTAACCGAACGTCATTTATATTTCAATAGTTTTCATGGGATTATTGTTTACAGGCAGGCTGCTCTTTCCGTTTCTTATGTTTCCTGTCTTAAACTTCCCTCAGTTCGAGGACCGCGTTCTAGAATGAAAAATATCGTTCAAATCGTCCTCTAGGATGTCTTCCTTTCTCAAAGCGGGTATGCCCGCAGAGTCTGAGCACCTCTCGGATCATTTTGTTCGGAAAAAGAATCTAAACTTGCGTGAGTTGATTGAATTTAATCCGTTTCTTGTTCCCAATGCTGTCTGAAACAGTTGAGTAAAAGATTACCATGTGAAAATTAGATAATAATCCATTTTAAACAATGATCACGTACGGAATGATTTGTTTTGAACTTTATTTTTAGCAAAAGTTTTTAAAAAGATAATTGCGTCTTTGTTTCAAGATATTTTTCAAAGTCAAGGGGCCAACAAAGAACCCTTGATTAGGGATGCGCTTCTTGGTGTAATACATCTATTTCTTAACACGATTAAAACCCAATTCAATCGCGCAGCAAAACAGTATAGGTACACGAAAAATGAACATAATATATGTATATATACATGTATGTGTCTGCGTGTGTGCGTACTTGTGCATGTGTGTATGCGCAAATATAAAAGCAAAGGACTTTATTTCGAAACATGAATATCATGTAACAAGTTATTTGAGTAGAAGAACTGACATTTATTTATGAATACTTGCACAAATCAACATTTGTACTATAGTATAGAATTTTAATGGTTCAAGTATTCAAAAACGTACGAATGTTGGTATAGCATGTATTATAGAAACATTCGTACGGTTTTAAGAAAAGTCCCAAATAAAAAAAATTGATTACAGCTAGTCATCCATACACTTGTTTATGGAGATATTCAATAAATTTAAAAAGTCAGCGGAAAAATAAGTCATTTCATTAGATAGAGATAACTCGTGATTGCGTTTTATGCCTATAAAATCTATTACTGTTTTATAATTTTGTCACTATGCGACAAACGTTCGTTCTCCCCATGAACAATGATGATGATTGGTTCTCTCGAAAACCAGCCAAACAAATTTATTCACCAAATTCCCGATTTTAATGTTCTTTTTGAGATTCTCATGAAGCCGAGAATGAGGTGGTTAAGTTTTGCCTAAGTAATTTCATAAATTGTCGCTAAACAAGTTTTGGCTTGTCTGCGACTGCAACGGGGAGCCGTGTGGCGCAGCGGGAATGCGCTTGGGTTATATGTCCATGCGGAGCTGCGGAGACTTAGGGTAGCACTTACCGTGCGGAGCAGCGGATGGAAACTGACTTGTTGGCTACGCTAGGTTTTTGGAAGTTTTTTCGTGCTGATAACGATTAATTGCTTCCTCGACTTGCACTGCAGGTCGCGGTTTTGTACAACTAAGTAATTCGCCTTGGGGCTAGCAAGAAGCGCAAGAAGCGTGAAGAACTCCATAAATGGAATTCTTGATGCCTTGATGTCCGTTGCACAATAAATGTTTTTCGTAGAATTGATCTGAAGTGTAAAAGCAGAACAATTTTTCTTGCGCGGCGACATAAAATTAATTTAATTCATGGTCTTTCTCGCGCTAAGAAAAATAAAAATGGATACCCTTGGATAGACAGCGCAATATTTGTACATAAAGCTAACAGTAAAAGCTGAAAAAATCTAACAAGAACAGAGCGGCTGAAATGTCGGTTTCATAAACCACCGTAAAGGGTGTCATGATACCTGCGACACCATGGGCCAGCCGTAGGCGTGCTTTTATTAACGTGATGGCATAATAGATTGCAGACACGGGGAAGAAGACTACTGCATGTGGTGCCTTAGATCAGAGATCATGCATGGACAAATCCATTCGATAAAAACTGCAATAATTACTATAATTATTTTCACAATATTTTTTGTTACAAGGCCGAGATTCACGTACTGAGGCTATAACAATGACCTAGTGTATTTCTTTAAATTTATCGAAGAGATTCGAAAACCGAGTAAAGACCCGGGAATTTATTAAAATTGGGGACCTAATGTTGAGATGTGATGGATTATTTGTGCTGGACATATTGCTTTATGCAGGCCCGTAATAATGACTGACTGACTACGGCAAAAAATGGCGGAGAAATGAGTGACTGACTGACTACGAATAGCAAAAGTCACAGAAAATAGTCATCTTATATTCAGTCATGACACGTGTTCCTATAAAAATCAAAAAAGATATTTAATAAAATATTCAGGTTCAATGTATTTTAAATGTGATTTTCAGATCAAATACGAATATATATTATTAAAATTTGAATAAAAAATTGAACTTCCAGGCATACTTCAAATATAATTGGTCAGTTTGAATCGTGGGTGTTAAACGATGGGAGCAGAAATCCACCGCCGTCGTATTTCCCCTCCTTGAACAATCATAATCATCTTTCTCTGCGCACGCTGACCTGCCGAAGGTCGCAACTCCATAGGACTACCGGCAGAGTGGGCGACGCTCGCGAAAATTCATCTACCGGTCCGGCCTCTCCTCCTCGCGGACGTCAGATCCAGGATGAGATCGAACCCCACGAGTCAATCACTGCCAAAAGTTTGCGCGATTCGCAGCAGGAAACACAAAAAAGACGGAAGACCAGGTCTACAGCCCGTGGAGGAAGCGCCAAAACATCCGTCTAGAGCACTCTGGAAGCTACAGTAATCTCTGTAGGGGACGAAATCCCACAGTTTCACTGCGCGCTTTTCTCCGAGGAGGAAAAGCTAAACCGCAACCATTCGAACAGAAACATTATCAGCCACTACAAGAAGCGCCACACTCACGTTCACAGAAAACTAGACCGTCTTGACAAAAAGAACGGCACTGAGGTGCAAATGCGGACCATAATTGGCGATGATTACAGCCGTCTTCAAGCACAAAAGAAACAAACGAAGGCCCGTATGTTCTTTCCTTCTCGAAAAAACAGTGCAGCGAACGGTTACACATCCGCCAAACCTGCCGGCGTCATCTCGAGACGTTCACGAGACTGCCACGTCCAGCCGCAATCATCATAGCTCCGGTTTACAACGCTCAATTCCAAACCCATCACGCCTTGATCTACAAACTGTTGGCCTAGTTCTGTTCGGCTGCTTTACTGAAACAACACTCTTCCGTCTCGGCACTCCCGCTTTTCAAGAGCTTGTTTCTACGTTCGGCGGCCGCATGCAGTTTAGCAGCAAGACACCTATCTTGGCTTCAGTTACCGATGTCTATGACGGCGTTTGCAGGATACTCAGCCGATAAATCTCGAAATTGATGAAGGGTTGTATCACGTTCGATGCGTGGAGTGCCACAGTAGGGACGCCTGTGCTTGGCGTCACATGGAATTTTCTTAACAGAAATTGGGTGCTCCAGAGCATCCCGATTGCAACGCTCGAAATCGGTTATGCTTCCAAAAATAGTGTGCAGCTTTGCGATATTCTTGAGGATGTTTTACAAAACAGTCCGGTCGTTGGCTCTGAAAGCATTCGTGTGCACACCGGAACCAGCGATAGAGGCTGCTACAGCGTTGGCAATGGATCTCTTCACAAACAATGTCGGATCCGTGCATTGTGTCGTCCATACGCTTGCGTTAGTTGTCAACGACGTATTAAAACCTGGAACGGAGTGGAATAAACTCATGAGTCTCGTTAAAAAAGCCACGAAGTATTTCCTTAACCATCCTAAGACCAACATGCTGTTCCGGCAGATACAACGTGACGAAGGGGTCACAAAGGATAGGCTTCAACGGCTGAAGCATGACATACAAACACGTTGGCATTCAAAGCTTTCTGCAATGACGACCTATCTCACGCGATCTGAAACAATAGCCGCAGTCGCAGTCTAGCTGAGCATACCGCAGAGCCAGCTGCCACGAATGGGCACAGAACAAGAAAACCTCCTCGCAGAATTTATCACTATTCTCAAAGAAGTTC
>JAVCKV010196378.1:0-16856 GCA_032274145.1 Herpochondria borealis | reverse complement strand
CGCGAGTAGGGCGCTTCTAAGCTGTAGATGCGCACGTAGCGAAGCACACGAACAGTGCAAGAAGCTACCCAAGGCTGGTAGATGTTGTTCGACTGTAGTTTTTTGTGCTTACTTAGATGCAGGAAAACTAGACCAAGCGAATTGAGTTCTTTTCCTCCGCGGCGAGCGTCTCCTATTTGGAGCGTGCGTCGGTCAACCTAAGTACTCTACAGATAAGTAGTCCAGCTGTCCTTAGGTACTACATACGTACGTATACAGGTATGGCGTGTCCTCCAGCGGATTAGTGCTCTCCCCCACCGCCATTGCCGTTATATTCCCGTAGATTCCCACAGTTTTCCACACATCTTCCTCCCCCTTTCGCTTTGCAGGTGTATATTATTTCGCTGGAACGCTTCAGCCGTCTCTTTCACTCTTTTCCCTCTATTCCTCAACTTCCCGCTTTCTCAGCCTTTTCCTCATTGTTCCCGTCTTCTTTCCCACTTTTTCATCAAGCACAAGTTCACCACGCCCGACCCATCCTCTTACGCACATCAACGGCACGCCCACATTTTCTCACGCCCATGCATCGTTTGCGTGAAAAACCACGCGACTCGTGCCTATGAGGAGTTATGTGATCCGCCTGACACCATCAGCAACGCCCTCATGCACTATTAAAGCCTTGAATTGGAGCCCATCCCAGACTGGGTGTCCCACCGGCGCAGCGAGCTCCACATTGTTTTTTTTCATCCTGGACAACGCAATCGTCACTACGTCTAGTGGTCTTTCATCGTCGGCTTCGTAAAGGCCATGAAGGCCGTGGTGAGGGTGAGTAACGCGCGCTTCCAGATCCCCGAGGCGCACCCGGGTGACTGATGGGTATTTTCAACGTTTTTCGAAGCCATCTTCGTCACGTGCTTCGGGGACTGGGTGCACGACCATGTCGAGAACGACGAATACGGTAGCGACAACGCCGTGATTTTCCATCTCAGCATGGGTGGCCTCAATTTATCCACCGAGGAAAAACTTGGACGCGAGCGCGAGACTCGCGTCCGCCGTCGATTCGAGTTGTTGGCCATGACGGTCAGGGGACGCATCGTGACTTGGGACGACTTCGATTTGATGCGGAACTCGGTCAGACGCGAGGAGTTCGAGCGCTGCACTTACATCGCAACCCTCCTTGATCGGGACATCGGAGCTGCTGTCGACGAGTTTTCTGCGGCTCCGTCGATCTTGTCGCGCCCCCCGGTTCCGCCCGGCTTGTCCATTCCTCCTCTTCTCACGCTGCTATTCTTTTGACAGAGTTCCGAGACTTGGCGTCTCGAGGCGCATAGCCCCGTCGCGTCGCCGCTCCGTGATCATCGAGGCGAGTTATTCTGCCGCTTGTACTTGGCTTTATAGTCGGAGTACGCTTGTGCGGTCGCCCACGCCGTCCTTCTCGAACGGCAAGCGAATCGTCCCGTACCTGTGATTCCTCACCAGAAACGCCTATTCGTGAGGGCTACTGTGTCTCGGTGGGGGCTCGAGGGGGATGCCTGCTTTTCCGCACTCGGCACCTATGTCGTTGCTTTGCAACTGATGGACGCTGGCGGACGCGCTCCCGCTGGTGTGCGCGTCCTCGTGTCTGAGCATTTGTCTCCGGAGCTCATGGCCTATGTGCTGATCGACGCCTTGGACCTTGGCCTTGATGTACCGTCTTCGACGCAGCTGTTCATCAGCGGGGACGTGACTGTCGACGCGACGGGCGCGGTGGCGTCGTCTAGTGGGCGAGGGGGACATGGGGTGGCGCCCGACTCGGTTGCAAGGGTGAGTCTCGCCATTTCTACCGCTCCTGTCATTTCCTCCGTGGTATTTTGTCCGGTCGCTGCGAAGATGGTGCGGGCTGAGATTTCCACTCCCCGTTCGGCTCCAGTGGTTGCTCTCGTCGCTGCCTCGCGTCGGGTTGCGAGGCGCTATCCTGCACCCGTCGTGGCTCTCCCGGTGGTTCCTGCCGCGACTCCAGTGACGCCGCTCACTACTGACTGTGTTGTTGGCAGACCTGTACAAGAGTTCGAGCCGACGGTCTCGACCGTCTTCATGATCCCCAACCCTGTGTTGCCTAGGGACCGTCTTCCCCCTGTTTGCACGGGCCCTACCGCAGCATCCGCGGCCTTCGAGCCAATTCTCCCCCGCGACCCGTGATCGGAGAACGTGTTGCGAAAGCGACCACCATGCCTTTCGGGAGCTTTTGCTCCTGGGGCGAGAAGTTGCAAACAAGAGCGGGAAGGGCACGCCGGTCGTTACTTTATGTACACCGTTCATAACTCTCATGTGGTAGCGTTGGGAGATATCGTGCGTGGACTCCTGGACGATGAGTCCTTCCAGGAGTGTTGTCGCCGGGGCCTTGACTTGCGTGTAAGCCGGGAGCACGATGCGTTTGGCGAGTTGATGTGGGTCAAGGCGGAGGATTCGTGCCCCGATGAAACTTGGGAACGTCGCGTTTTCGGCAGTTGCATGCGGCGTTCTGGATCCCAGGGTGCTTCCTTGGTCCCGCGGCCAACTATGTGCAAGGTGTCGCGAGTGATCTAAACGAGACCGAGGCGGCATCAGATGGCGTCGACGTGCCGATTTTTGAAGTGAGTCCGAAACAGGACCGGGAAAGACAAGGTCTCGACGACAAGGAACGGATCGACGAAGAGCGCGTTCCCGATACGCGCTCTCAAGAAGACGGCGTGACGGACTTACAAGAACTTACTGTTGGCGTCTGTGAGGGTGGTGATGGTTTCCCCCTTGATGAGGTACGCTTTCCAGCCGGTGGGCATCGCTGAGCGACGGATGAAGTTGTAGCTGGACCCGGTGTCGATGACAATCGGGGTAGGCGCTAAGACCAGGTACTTAAACAGTGCATTGGATAAAACGTTCAATTTAAATGTGTAGAAAAAGGACGTGAGATGCAAGAACAGAAAAAGTAAGAGGGAAAAAACTGATAAGAAGAGGCCGACGGGAAAAAAGAAAAAAAAGAAAATCCAGAATTATTTAAAAAAAAAAGGAATGTTAAAATTTACAAACCTAAAAATTAAAATAAAATTAAAATGGCACAATCATTTACGCATGAAATAAAAAATTGGAAAAACGTATAAATAAAACTACGCCATTGAATTTTATGTTATTGTATTTCAATTTACGTTAGTTTTTTATTCCGTTATATGTATTACTCTAATACATAACTTAAAATATGCAATACATCATGTATATTATTATGAAAAGTTGAAATGTTTTAGGTTTTGGATTTGTTTTCTAAAATTGTATTCTCGTCTGTGTCCCTTTGCCTGGAGGTTTCCTTACATTTCATGGAATTCTGAATATGTAGTATCCGAAAAGCTTCCAAACTGTGGAAGTCTGGATTTTTTTGGATTTTCTGTTCTATGTTTTGGAATATATTCGGATATTTTACAATCGCTGATTTACTTCTATGAATTTTCGGGAGTTCGTGTTGTTATTATTTTCCGTAAGTTTTCGCGCGCGTGCATTACCGTCCGTAACTGTTTTGGGACTGACTTTTTCCACGAAAAACATATATCACGAATACATGTGCTTCCCCATCACCTTACGATGGAACGTAACACTGCTATGTCAGTTACATATTCTAAATGCCGAGATACTTTGGTAATTGACACTGCACAACGCTAATTATCGCTTCAAGTTGTGGCCCCCATAGAGTTGCACCCATAGTAATTACGGTACTCCCAGTAGGAATATGACTTTTTCATGTATCTTACGATATTTTCTTTAGATCATGCTTGCACCCAAGTATAAACTTAATGGTGCTTTCACCCTTTCTTTCTTATTTCCCTACGTATTTTTTCATTTTCTTCCTCCTTACGTATTAATACCCGATAGGAGTTTTGATGTGAGGCTTGCATCTCAAAATTGTTTGAAACTTCTCCCACGTCTGGGTAGCTTTCCTTCTCCACAGCACGTACGGGGAAAATTTTCCACAATCATAATAAACATATAGGTTCAGCCTGCGCTGTATTAAAAATTATTTTCCCGTACATTAAGAATTCTACGGGTTTGACAGGGTGCATAAAATTACTTCATCCATCTTTTCCTTTAAAGTGTATGGAGCTGTTTTATCGTAAGCTATTTTTTCATGATAAGTATTCCTCAGACCCATTCTAATTCTCTTTCGAACTACCTTTGCCGTCACTACCACTACTACTTCCATTGCCACTTCCACTTTCAAAATTGAATGTTCCGACTCAGAAGAGGACGATTTTCCCTCCTCATCTTACTCACCGGGATCCCTCTCATTATCAACCATTCCTTCCTCATTCGCAGCACTGACTCATGCATTGTACCATATGAAGTGTACAACTCTTCTCCAGTGGTTATGTTTCGAATAGCCCAAATGGTTATGTTTTGTGAGTTACTAGGCCTGCTCTTGTACCTTGACTAATTCGACAAAACTCTACGTTTGAAACTCGACGTTGTGCAGTTGGAGACATACTTTCGCACTCTTCGTAGTCCTCAAGGTAGGCAGGGTAGTTGATGAAACAAGCCGGGCAAAATCCGTCCCGAGGACTATTTCGGTAATTTTTATCTCCTCAATATTAGACGTAGAATCAAGATATTGATCGCGCTTGAAAAAAAAACGCTCCCTCCACACACACACACACGCACACACACACACACCACACACACACACACACCCGCCCGTCCCCCACCAACTCAATCGCACGTTTCCCTCTCCTCGCCCCCTCTCGACGCACCCGTACCCGTGACACACACGACCGCTCCCAACGTCTTTCAGCACTGCCGCCACAGGACTGCACCCACCGCAGTCTTCCCTCAAGTAAATTCATAAAATATTCCACAAGAACTTAAAAGACGCAAGCATGGCGCCCTCTGGGAAGGCGAATTTCGGCACAGGAACAGGCGCGACATCGCAATCTAGCGAGTGATCTACTGCGAATCCCGAAATTGTCCGTATCCTTCCTAGTGGAACATCTTCTCCTCTTCGTCCCATCCAAGCATCCCCTGTAACCAATAGCGAAAACGACTTTGACGCACCTTTGCAGACACAGGTAGAAAGCAAGGCGCACAAGTCATCTACGGAGAACCCGAATACCGTGGAGAACGCCGTCTTACCCACATAAGAACTTGGTGAAGGACACCCTGACATGGAGCCGCAAGCCGCAGTCGGGAGTTACCCGTAGTCCTCCGACAATGAAGGGGATTCGTTCAAGGCAACTGGTTTCAACACCAACTACTGCACCACTATGATCGTGCGTTGTGATGTAAGCTCAGTCAAAGAGGCAGACATAACCCTACAAGAAAGGTCTACAACGCACATGGAGAACCTCAGACAGAGCATCATGGACTATGGTTATCAGCCGTTGACTAATGGTTTCATCGTCATCTCCATTAGACGTGCTGATAACCTGGCCATGAATGCGCCTTTCCAAGATTTTTTTAGGAAGGAGACTTTGTGAATGGTTACATGATTATCCTCGTCGATTGGCGGCATCGTAAGAGGTCCATCACCGAAATCCTCCGGACCAATTCAAGTGTCGTAAACAACACTTGGGTCGTGTATGTTTTTGTCACATATCTTCGTGATGAAAAGGACTTGACACACAGTGAGATGTTGAAGATGTCATCGAATGTCAATAAGCAAAATGGCACTTTGAGGGTGGATAATTCGTCATTGGGCGTATTGAAAGCTCTCTCTGCACACGCCAATGTGTTTAGGAAGGACCATGGGAAGGAAGTGAGCAAAATCACAACTGAAAACATTGCGGAAGATCTGCGTAAATTAAGTTTCTGGGATCTCGTGGTGACATGTTCTACTAGCACGCTGCACGGTTCTGTCAACTTCTGAATCTCGTGGAAGGTGCTGCAGCGTACAACATCGCATTTCAGGATCTCACATTTACTCTAGAAGACAAGTAACCTTCCCGTAAGAAACGACGTGCAGGGCAGTCCTCCTCGGCAATTAATTTTCGGTGGTAGTGGTCTTGTAGAACGTCTGAAGATGGTCCGTTTCGATACCAGACGGTACAGAAAGTTGGTGCGCGAAGATTTGTTTCCCTACTTTGACGCCCTCACGGCCCACTTCCAGCATCCGTAACGGAAAGGAGGGTTCCATGCGTCACTCTTCTATGAGTACGTCGCAAGTCTTCACGATAAGTTCACCGATCTACGTTAGACGCACCGTACTCACGTTGCGTACACCGAGTTCTATGCAGAAGAAGCAATTATTGGTGGCCGGTCATACCATCCGTGAGAACCATTTTTCATACGGCCGCATTGTTCGGTGCTTTTAAGCAACCAAATGCGGACAATAATCGTATCAACACCGTTCACAACAAGCTCACCAAGTCCTTCAACCCTCCGCCAACCACCGTGCGTGATGTCAGCCGCAAATCTAAGAAAAAAAGTTCAGCTTCCCGTAAGAAAGGACGTGGCACAAAGAAAATTTCCGCAAGTGGACGCGCGTCGGGCAGAAGTGGAGCAGCTAGTACGGCAAAGCCGGAACGCCAAAACACGCGACATTAGCCACCGGCTACAGAAACCATTACCAAGGAGAAAAAATGTCAAAGGCAGGTCGAAGATGTCGGGTATGGCGGCCCACCCCGGGGCTTCACCCAACTTGCACCCCTACACTGAATAAATATCCCCGCAGTGGTGTTCAACAGGACTAATGCCACGCATTAGTGCTGCGGTTGCTTCACGCATCACACAAGAAGTCAATTCCGATTTCTAGGCGTATCTACGGGCGTTACATGTACCGTACGGACATCGGGCCATTTATTTCCTCACGATGGACACGGTTCGTGATCTCATCGACATCAGCTGGAAGTGGGCCCGTTTCAGGGATTTCGCCAAAGTAATGCCTGCAGCACTTGCACGGAGGAATGAAGCGGGGATCAGATGATTTCGGAGCCTACGCGGTCGGAGACGGCACTGTACCGTGGTACGCTGTTCAATTTTCATCGGGAACATTTAGAAGTGCACGGGTGGACGTTTTTTGAGGTTATTTCGGACCCATTCCTGTTGGAGCGGCGGCATTCTATGAGGATTCGTCCACGAAACTGTGGGCTACGCCAATGGCTACCCTTTTCGACTATTGGGAAAGGATCTTCAAGGACACCGTCAATGACACAAGTTCCCCGTTCTGGCTAGTTACATACAACACAGGTAATGCCGAACGAGATGAAGCGGACCAGGCGGAACGTTCAACGCGTTTCCAGAGTACACCGGCCTTGCTAGTGGACGAGTCCGAGTCCGAACAACAGAATTTATATGCCATACTCCATGCTTTGTTGGACTTGTGGGCGTGTGTGCTCCTTTCCCATCTGGGTATTGGAAATGGACCATCTCTGGACCTTTTTTCATTCCCCTGGATGGGGAGCAAGGTGTTATGTACGGGGAAAAAGAGTCCCGAAAAAGCCTCGCAAAACGACTTCTCCGTACCAGAAGACGTGTCCATTGCAAGTTACTTTATGATGCTCACCGGGAAGACGCCGACGCCTTTATGGATTTCGGACGGGTGGGACAATTACGTGCGACTCCTGGAGCGACCCCTTCGTGCTATCGGTGCGTCATTGGAAGTATCGAAGTTGGCCATTCCTCCCTACAGTGTTTACATTGCACATGGACATCTCACGCATGCCGGTGTTCGAAGTAGGAACGCTGGAAATGGTTCTGCAGATGGACGGGAGCCATGTGCGCGGACGCATATTTATGTGACGTCGACGAGAGCCCATGCAACTTACATCGTGTACTTCTTCGCGATGGGGGTAATATACCATTCAATGATAATAGTACACTACAACCCTACAACCGCCCCAAGTATAAACTGTCTACTCACTACCACGTGGACAGACGTATAGGCTAAATTCCGGCAGCAGAGGCACAGGTAACCGTGCGGACGGAGATGGTGGCCGCAACATTCGTGACGATACAGATGATGTATATGGAGATGGTGGCCGCAACAGTAGTGAAGATACAGATGGTGGGGCCTCGAACGGAAATTCAAGTACGGTTAATACAAGGAACTAAGATCGTCCCTACAGTGGAGGGCTTGGTGGTAACGGAGACCCACCCGGTGAAGAATCAGGGACATTCGCAGCGTCTAATGCCAAAATGGCGAACGGTAGCGATGCGGAGTATCCGCCGATCGAATACCCATCTGACGACTGTGTGGATTCTCTTGCACCTATTATATCCGGTTAGGACGGCATGGATATTGATAGCTTGACGGCTTCAACAATGCCAATCGCTAGTCCAAACGATAAATAACACCCCTTTACATGCTCCATCTACTCCCCATATGCGTAGCTCTTTCCCTAATTATCGTTCGGTAGAACTCTTGACAAAGTGAGGTCGTTAGAGGGAAACATAGTCTACTCATGGTCTGTTTGCTTCTTGAAAAATTCAAGTCGTTATAATGTAACACATTTTACTATTTACAACTTGTAAAGTAGGGCTTGTAGCTCTCCTACATCTATGTACTGCTTCCAATCTGAGTTTCCTTTCGGGAAATGTACATCTAGTAACGCCATCATTGAACGACGGTGTAGATCACCAATGTATGTCTGACTGAATTCCGGTTTTCCTTTTCGCTCCATTGCCTCTGCATATTATATGCAGAACACACCACAGGACGTTTTATCCGTCTGATGTATGCAGAATCGCGTACAATGATGTACATTCCACATCTTTATCCCGCAGCGCTCGAGCTACCGATACTCCTGCCTCACTTTTCCCTTCCTCTCCTAACCAACGTTTGAGTTGTTTTGTCACGGCCCGCACTTTCACATTACGTGCGCTGGAATTTTTCGAGTCCATGATGATGATACTTTGATGTCGAACATCCAAGATGTACAACATCCAGTGGAATGCCACTTCAAAATGAATCGGAATGAACAACACATCCACGTTGGCACGTGTACGCCCCGTCCGTTGCAGCATACCCTGAACACGTTTTTAATTGTACGGTTCTATGCCGGGGATGTTTTGCGGTGCTGTATTCATCATAGCATAGAAGAAGGTTGATTGGAATGCTCACCGCGCACGTGCGGCAGTGAAGAAATCCTGGAGCCGGTACTGTCGTTTCTTGGTCAGGTTACTTGGGAATTCTGTGCGGTCAATCGGACTGTGGGCGTGGTAGTACTTTTCCGTTCTTTTAGAAGCTGTAAATACGCATTGATGATATCTTCGTTGACATTTCCACCGTAGTCGAGATGCCGCATATCCCTTCTGCGAAGGATGTAACGATGCGGTGCAGGTTTCGCCGCAACAACAAAATCCGCATCGGAACCATCCAGAAGGAACTTCAGCTCTTTGATATGCTGGATGGGCACGGAGAATGTCCCGGAGTGTACTTTATTCTCCGGGTGCATGAAGGAGGTATCCCTTAGTAACTGATTTTGGATTGTCGACCCCTACCCATTTTCGTCGGGAACCAGTACGGGTACTTCCAACGTGTCCGAGTCGAGGTACAAAATGTCTTTCCCATCATCCGCTGCATTTCTACCGGCCCCCGGTACAGGAAAATTTCACCACTATCAGGTTCATCACCGGGAGACTTTTCAGGACAAAAGGCGTTCCGATGGGAGCGTTCGTCACCGGGCAGTCTTTTCGCGTCCGGGGCTTCCTCAGGGTGCGTATCTTGACCCGCTTCATCACCACCACTTTCCAATGTGATGGTCTCCTGTATTTCTCCGCGCTAGCGTTGCAGTCCCCTAATATGAAGACCCACTAGGGAAAGGTATTCATCGCCTTCGGTTTTAACCTGCGGGGTCGGTATTGGGCAGAACTTGTGGTTTTCTTGCTGTTAACATGGATGGTACGATGCAGTTTTCGACGTCTTTTTCCCTTGCCTGATATTCAAATTTCAAATTTACGGAGTTCGGTACGGATGTGAAGAGGCAACCAACATCGCCAGTATGCATCTGTCCGCTGCCGCGGAAATTTATATGACGCCCTTCAAATTTTTCTCATGTGAATCCGGAATTTTCGCGGTCATACTCTTCGTCGGATATTCCACTGTCTTAGGGGTTTCAGTGCATGTTAAAAACCTCAGGACTGAGGTCACAAATAATGACACAAATAATGGCCATTATTGGTGTCATTATTTGTGACCCCGTGCGGTGTTTCAATTCGGTAAGTTTACATCTTTTAAGTTTATAGATACAGCCAGTAATGATTGTGCTTTTGCGCTCCCACGCCAAATATATCTTTTCCATCATCCACCACCACCTCCTTTTTCCAAGTACGTCATGACACACCCTCGTGGACAGCGCCCTCCTGCCATTGCGGCGATCTTCATTCACACCAATGACGTTGACGACAACCCCTTCAGCACTACCGAAGAGACTTGCACACCTGTTATACAGCTGCCCATTCCCGAATAACCGCACGATTCACGGCACACACCGTTGTCCCAATAAATACATGCGATAGAATATGTGGATACGCAAACATCACTGCAACAATTCACATCTGGAACAAGAAATCGTCTACCTGACCCAATTGAAACACGTCACACGACGGATCCTTTACGTAATCACACTGCCGATCTTTCCGTACGGATTCTGCGTCTTGAGGAGGAAAACAACAGGGTAAATAACGGCTCTACAGGGCTCATGGATCGTGTCCGCAAGGTTACGGCAGATTTCAAAATAGCTAAAAGCGAAAGTGAGCGTCTTGACGTCCAACTCAAAGCTGTTACCACCGTCTTACATGATTGCAACGCCGAATTATCCAAAGTTAATTCGGAACTGGCACTACTCATGCCCCAAGCTGAATCATCTACCGACAGTTCGTAGATTCTTGTGAGTAAGAAACGCAATAATAAGTCGAATGACCTCGCTGATAGTGTTCCCAAAGAGTTTATGTCGTTCGGAAAGGTTGTATTTCGTACGTTACCAACATGGACAAAGTGTGAGAGCATTGAACTGGAAAGTGTATCCCCGCCAAAAAGAAAGTGGGTTGGCAGGGCAGTACAAATACTCTGTAGTAATTCCTCACAATCCAACACACAAGCACAACTTACAACAAGTGATGGTGCTGGAACGATGTGTCCACTACCACCGCTACTCTTGAGCACAACCAATTTATGGTACACGCCATCATCAGTTAATGACGCTTCAGCTCTGCTCACAATATCTGACCGTCCACGAACTTCACATCCTTTGAATTGAATTTAAAATTGATCCGGATAATTTCAAGGATTTTTCAAACGCTGTAGCGAAGAAGAGTTTATTACAGCTATCCCTACGTACGCACATATCCTAGATATGTACCAAACGTTGGCGCAAAGCAAGGAAATTCTTCTTCACACCAATAGTCTACAATAGCCTTGTGAACGGCACGAAACAAGACGAAAGTGGCGGAAAAAACACCAGTAACGATATGTGTAACGCATAAAATGACCTTTCTGAGCTTTGTGACAAGTTATTCCCGCCAAAAGTATACCCTGGAACGAGATTATCTCGTTGGCGCACCTTACCAATATGTTATCTCCGAAAGGGCGGGTGGATCCACACCATTCTCCTGTACAGAATACCGAGCGCCGTGGTTATTCTAGTCTATTCACCCGTGCGGATTACGAGGTTTTCATCGCGTTTCTCTGATACTCACCGAACTGCACCGGTTCGAGCATTACCGACATGAGTTTTTTATCCCTTTCTCGATTGGATATCTGGATTGCCGCTTCTAGTCTTTGTATTACCTTCCCATCTGTACGTGGTGCTGCATTAAAACAATCATATCAGGAGTGTATGTCCGAATTGTTCGAATGTGCTGTCCGTGACATTGCGAGCGGTGCATACAGAGTCGTTAGTCTCGCTTACCCAGAGTGCACAGAGAATTTTCAGGTCGCAGACGCTTTCAATCTACTGCGCGATGGTCCGACGGAAGTATGTTACAATGACAGGACTAACATGCACTAAATTCTTGTACGACCCAGATGGTATCAGAAGCGCATTAGTGGAGGCTTGGGACATGTCTGTGTTTTTTATATTTGGAAGGCAGTGCAGAACGATTTGATATACAAGCCTTTTTGACGGTATTATGTAGGCGTCCGAACGACAAGATGTGAGGTAGTGCGAAGTCTTATACGATAAACATGTTTTTACACAAAACGATCTCCTTCACGCAGGCTCATAGATTGGAAGAATGCACACAGGTGTCTTCCCTCGGGACGGAGGCCACAAATAATGACACAAATGATGACCATTATTTTTGTAATTATTTGTAGCTTCCGTCCCGAGGTTATCTTTTACACAAACACGGAATGTCCCACTCCGTCGATACTTACCTCATGATCGCGTAACGAGGTCAAAATTGATGTGAAATTATTGAAATACATTGCATCATAACGCCCGTACACGGCGGGACAAACGGTGCATTTTACTTTACCAGCGGTAACATGAACGACGCAACACAGGTCATCGAGGTTACATTTCACAATTTCATGACTAGCAGCATCCCCAATGATTTCCTCACATCAAGCGTGGCGCGATGTATGAAGCATGATACAGCCCACCCGCTCCTCAGCCTTATTCCGTGGTGCACTATTGGTAGAGACTCCATCAGAACAATGCAATCGGTATCACCAGTACAATGATTCGTAAGTCGGCCAAACATCAATCCCTTCCCAAACTTCATACAAACCGATCCGTCATCCACAGTCACATTTTAGCCGATTAGTAATCTGAAAGTTAGTTTTGTAGGTCCCAACTCTGTAGCGGGCGCAATTTTTTCACGATATTTTCCGTCGCTCGGCACACGGACAACTTGATTCCCAGAATTTTCATCGCATTCAACATCGGTGGCATACGAAATATGACACGCCTTTATTCGAGCCGTGCGCACAACTTCCAGCGTACCGTAAAGGTTTGCAAGGGTTTCCATAACTCTTTGCGCGACCTCCATTCAATCAGAATTCCCTATGGATGACACAGACTTGAGAATATCCGGATCTTTGATACTGTTAGATACAATGAACCTTGTACAAACTGTATTGTATGTTTTCCGGTCAATATACTATTCATCTTCTTCGGCATATACTGGTCTAGCATGTGAGGACGAACGGGTCGGGAATACTTGAGTACTACTTCTTCCATTTCTGTGGCAGTACGTTTAGAGTAGTTTCATAGTTTCGCTTGAACAGAATAAGTGAGTATTCGAATATGGAAGCGTTAAGGACGCGGAGGCTGCCAAAAACTAGTTACATCTTCTTCTATGTGATCTATAAGATGATACTTGAGAGAGGCATTCAATTGATGTTCATACTCAGAAAGACTTGTTGACACCGCCGCATCTTTGAAGGAGCGAACATTATTTCAAAGTCTCTGCGCGGATAATTGTTGGGCATTCTCATTTTCATGTATGCTTTGCTCAAAAACGACAATGTCATGTAGTCGTTCGGTATATAAAGTTTTCTCCGTGGTCAACAGAGCAGCATTTCCTAGACCAAGCGTGGTGTCCAGTACGGCACACAACGTGGGAAAAACAATGTCTATGTTACGATAGAAAGTTCCCTCCTTCATACCTTTCAATCCATCTTTTTGATATACTCCATGTTCTCGGCCGTCATGATCGTGACGACGTAGGTTGAGTTTCACTCCGGGAATTCTTAAATACATGTCGGCTTCAGCGATAATAATTCATAATACGCAATATAATAGTTTTCGAGGAACCCCCGCTCACAGGACCACCCATGTCAGCGCATTGGGCAGTGGCATACTCGAAGATAATTTTTTCAATATCTTGCACACCCCGAGATGTAGATTTTGCAATAAATCAAAACCGAACAGTTTATACAAAATGTGTATATCGCACTTTGTAACAAGTGGAATATCCTCTAGAAAGGACTTCCACGTCTGCAAAGATCCGGAGCCAACTGATTCAACAAGAGCACGATGACTACCTCCGCCATGCCCTCCAGAGGTGCTTTCGATGGCAGAGTCACAAAGGAGTCGGGTTAATTTCACATTCCTCACGACAGGGGTTCCATGCTCTCCAATTTTCCACATACATCGATTACATCTGAAAGCCGTCTTCAACCCACTTTTCACAAAAGATAATACTTTCGCCACGGGTAGATCACAGCATCATGAGAACAGCACAGGAAAGGGACAATTTTTTTTTCTAATGTCCTCGCCTCGAAACTGGTGGTCACCACGTCTTCCAGTAATTGTAACATTTTCTTAATGGCCATATTTAATAGCCCGTTCCGGAGTTCACGTTTTATTACACCAGTAGGTACGAAAGTTGCAGCATCATCCCGGTCGTCTGCAACACCAATAGATATAGTAAATAATCCAATTCATGTCCTGCCAGTCCAAATGCACCAATCCACAAAGTCAGGAGCAAAGTTTAGCAACACAACATGTGCCGGATAACCCACAAAACTCGATGAACCAAGACCAGTAGCTGTCTTGTCAGTAAATATATGTACTAACCCAACAATTGAACAAGGGTTTTCTGAATAAGAGGACAAAGTTTCGCTCCAGGTCCCCCCGTCACATTATATAACCTCCCTCTTCATATACTGCTTGATACCCTGTAAAGTGGATGTGCTCATACCATAAAATTGTTCCACACCTTTACCATTACCTTTATTCCATGCTTCTATTTGGTTACGAAGGACTTCGACTGCGTCAGAAACATACATAATTCCTTTCCATGTTCCACATGGATCGTTCAATTCGTCCTTTTGGAAGCCATGCTGCTCTATCGCATTAAACGCATACTTTCTCTGACGACGTCGTAGTTCTGAGACAGATGTACTCCACATAACACAGTTTTCAAGGTTGCAGACCCCTCACGACAAACACTGAGTAACATTTCCATGTCATCGTTGATCAGTTTCCCAGATACACGATAGAACAAGTCGATAATTTCCCGGTTCCCAAACGTTGACGGCAATGATGAACGGCCTGATTCAACATCATTCTGATCCCTTGGGGCATAATCATCAACACATTTTTCCGTCATAGTCTTGCCCAGCGCGGAAGAACCATGACTAACTTCTTCAGATGGACTTGATGGCATACCGCGGTCAACTCTGTCATACAAAACATGATGGAGTTCAGCATAACGCCAAGGAAACAAGAGTGCATGCCTCTTGAGAGAGAAATTATTATTTAACGCAGCAGTACACCCACGAAAGCGACATGGAAACTTACGATCCATAGCGGGTGAGATGATTTTTTGGCTTGAGGTTTGACTCTTGAAAATTGATTATGTGAGTTCGCATGCATTTGAAATTCCTGGATACAAATAATTTACTAATACGTCCCATTAATTAATCCTTTGGCAATACCGTGGTATGGTACCAGCAATCCTTGAAGGATTTGAACACTCGCTAAATTCTTGGTAGATATACACACGGAAGAGAAGGCTCGGACATAGCTACATACTTGCATATTCCGAACATATTTCAATAACATCACCCCATTCCCCGTATAGAAGAGAGAACAGAAAATTTGGAACGTGAGAACGAAACAGTTCTCCTCTTCATCATTTATTATTATCCAATTCATTAAATAAAATGCCTGTACCTATGGAAAAGGTGACAATAACGTAGAATACTACGAAACCCCACAATTTTAAACGAACGTAGACAAGTAACTACCGACACACATATTTACAGAACCAAAACTATTAATTCTCTGACACCTTGTACATATGCAACGTGAGCGAGATAAGCTTTTCATAAAGACTGTTAAAATCATGCAGAGTCCTCACATTTTCTTTGAATAAGTCAAGGTATAAATGTCGTCGCAAAGTATGTCGATAATTTCGGTAACGGCCTTCGGCGCAATTTTCACATGAAAGCTGTTCATAGATACAGACAGCGACGCAAATAGACGTCCAGATTGAGTTTAAATACATTGTTTCAAAGAACGGCTGGGGGAAGGCCCGGGCCCTTGCGGGTGCTCTCTGCACGGCCCCAACGGACAGAGTCATGTGGGTTGTGTAGAAATCCTCGATGGACGAAGACATCGTACGCACGTATTGTTGTTAGGAATCAAAGGAAGTTTGAGTTGCACACAAAGACGGGAGAGGTGAAATGAGAAGAACAAGCAAGATTAGAGATGTAATAGAATTTCGCAGCTTGCACTACCGGCAGAAGTTTGTGTGTTTTGAATTCATATTTCCATTTCGCATGAAAATGAATGGGAAAAAACTCGAAAAGCGAGGTTACTATTAGCGTTTCATTACACACCCAAACTAGTGCTTCCAAGAAGTCGGAGTCTTCGGAGAAAATTGCAGTATTGCGAGAGCGAATACTCCGTGATCTCCAGAAATATATTACAACTCAACGTTGGGCAAATATTATTTTGATCTCACTTTTTTTGGACCAACACTGCGCAGTATTCTGACAATTATCTTTCCGAACAATACATAAAGACCGCCACACCGCCACAAAATTGACTAACCCCGTGTTTTATCAATTGCCAACCTCACCGTCCTATGTTCTCCACACTGGTAAGTCCAGATGTGGTTTCATCTATCTTTTCATGGTCATCCTCCCTTCACGATTTCCTGCTTCATTGGTACCACTAAAATACTAACTATGCAACATATTGCGATTTTTCATGCGGATGTGGGCACAGGATTAGATGGCCGTGGATTTAAGGGCGGGGGAAAATTGCGGGTCAGGGCTATACCTGTCTTTCAAATGCTTGCAGCACTAATGCGCGTAAGCGCAAAAAAAAACCCACACAAAACCCACAGGAAAAGCAAGCAATTGCAACGAAGGGTGTTCGTGGTCCCTCTTTCGAGGTGGCTGAGAGAGTTTGGTAGAGAGTGACGCGAAAGCGTCGGGTCCCAGAATTGTCCGTGAGAACGGATGAAAAGAAGAGCAAAAAGCCAGG
>JAVCKV010196267.1:0-16860 GCA_032274145.1 Herpochondria borealis | reverse complement strand
TCTTGTGCCCTTCATCTTGCCAGCGCGACTGCGAGCGACGAGCGCGCGATGACCGAGCACATCGAACACCACCTCACGACGTCTACAACCACACTGACATGGCGCATATGCGCCCCATGAGCCACGGACTTTAAGAACAGTGCAGTAAAGTACAGCAGCACAGCAAATGTGCTGTTATTTTGACTGCACACAGTCTTCTCACTGAAACAGATTGATACAGAAAACACGATAATTTGTATTCAAGTATCCAAGCTTGTATTTCCGCTTTGGTTCATTCACATTCACTCACATTCACAGAAACCATGTGATCGTTTGGAAAGGGTGAACTCCCAGTAACACATGGCATCCCTTACAAATACTGCACTCTATTTGTAAGGAAGTGTACAGGATCACAGAGGAACGAATACAATTCGAAAATAAAAAAATTTGAAAAAAGGAGGTACATTGTAAGAACTTAAGATGTTTCAAATTGACCATACGCAGGATGACATATCGTTAAGTTTTAGAGACGTAATACTTCGGTAACATTTCTAATTCTTCACTGGTAATATGTTTTTCTTTTCTAAGTATTGATATGATATCCACTTGCTTTATTCTAATGCTGGACAAGGAAGAGCAGCAGTTATTGGCGCTTCCGTTTCACGCCGTATTGGGCCTGATAAACACTATCTAGCATGCCTAAAAAGGCTTAATAATAGTATCATTTTCAACTTCATTAACAGTTGCAAGGAACAGTTGCTTGCTCACAGAGCACGAAATAAATTATCTAAAAAGCAGAGTTTCACTCTATTTGAGGCACTTCTTCAGATGTTTTCGTCAGTTTGTAAGTTGACGATATTTTCCAAAATTTTAGTTGTAGTTCATATTTTCGATAGTTTTTATCATTTTTCGTTCTTATGAAAATTAAAAAGTGAACAACATAGTCGCAGTTACGATTTCCAAAATGTTCTTGATGCCACGGTTTACTGGATGTACAAATGTAGCAAAATAGTTATGTGCAAAAGGAAATAATGCCTGTACCTTTTATCCAATATGTTTGGTTTGAATAGTAAAAGTCCAGTTTAGTTTATATAATACAAGTAAGGCATTCGAAATAAATTAAGTACACAAACATATGCAAAACATTCCAGGTAATGTTAAAGAGCTTCTCGCAGGGAGCCATCATCTATATTTGTACAAATTTCGAATATCCAATCACCACACTCGCAACTCAAGAACCAAGTCGAAAACAAAATGAAAGGAACATTTTACGCTAAACACCTTTCGGAATCCTCTTAGCACTATAATGTCCCTTTAAAATAAATAAAAAATTACAACATCAGGCCGGAAACGGCTACATATCTTCATATGTTATTTATACGTTATTTTATAAAACGGTGCTTTGAATTCTTCTAGATACTGTAATAGATATTTCTAATTTCAGAATTACCGCTACAAATATTAGTAACGCTAATTATATTCTGAATAAGATTTATGGTCATTCTACAACAATTATTCAACTATTTTTATTAATACTTGGTGTTTTAGTTCTGGTCCTATTGTATTTAGATCTTAACTTTTCGTGTTGTTATTTTGAAGCATTTCAATTTCAATTTTTTATTACGTAGGTTTTTGAATATTTTAGTATTCTTATAAATATATGTTCAATTATTAGCACCACTTGTTTTCTTATTTGTAATATTAATAAAGCTACAAATTCTTACAGTATTTACTGCTTTTATAATTATTGCAAGTTTTTACATCATTGCTGGTATTTTTTTTAAAAATTTATATTCGGCTTTCTAACAATTACGCTAAAGTTTGTATTCTTATTTTATTTTCAATCGTAGTTCATTTATATTGTAAGTATAGCGATTTTCATAATCTTTAGATGTAGCATAAATACTTTAACCGTACGGATTAACCATTCTACTATTCACTATTTCTGCTACTTTTGAGGCCCAAAATGTAGTGAGTAGTGGCCCTTTCGCTGTTTTAGAAGAATTTGTGGATATATTTTAAATGCTTTTCATTTCATATACTGGTTGCTCCCGGATCATGTAATGAAATAGATCTTTCTTCAATTTTTTGTACCATGGCCGAGGAAAGATATCCGAGTTCTTTGTTATGATATCAAACGGAAACATGCTTTCATTATTTATTACAATGAAATAAAGTTTGTTGGAATAATAATATTATAGTTGCCAGTATTGTTGGTTTCTAACATTATTCTATCGTGTCATTTGATAAAGAAGGAATGAAAGTTGCGATGGCATTTTACTATGTACTAACTGAGAACTGCGCGCTCCCAGGCTTCGCCTAGGTCCCCGAAGATCATTAGTACATGCTCATATGTTCTTATGTCGGAAAATAGACAAGAGCCTATTTATATTTGTTGATGTTTATTTATAGGAAAATGTATAAAATGTACAAAGATATGGTCCGTGGCGCGGCATACATCTGGTGTTTTTTTTTATCAGAAAGGCGTTTCTCTGAAAAAGTGGTTCTTAGACCTCGTTCGAATTCTGTCGGTACCACATTAGCGGCCGCATCAAAACATCATCGCTCATCGGCAACCGTCCTACCGAGGAGCACAGTTTTATATCGACAACGTCGCACCACGGCGTAGTCCGGTGACCAGTTCTTCGAATACAGGGTTACCCCGTTTTCTGCAATATGGCTTAAGCGGATAATCGCGCTAAGGGGTATTTTTTCTCTTTCACGGCGGAAACCCCTTCGATGTTTGACCAAAATCGCATAGTCATACATATCTGCATATTTGGATACCCCATCTTGACCTGATCTTTCATTTTTATTAAAATCTGGATGCCATAGGTTTGCCTATGCCGTAGCTTTTCAATTTTTTGAACTTCAAAGACTCACGAATCGAGCGATCTTCGAACACACAGGTTCCCAAGTTTTAGAGCCGTCATCCGATCATAACCTCACAGCTTCAACGACCGCAACGGGCCTATCAATGCTTCTGCTGAAAAACGAACAAAAGCGACTTATTGTAGTTGCCAAGGCTACGCTTGAAAGCCATGGTCATCTCCACGAGGCTGGGCGTATGTCTTTAGCACCTGTTGACGCCAACTGCGGCTTGAACGACGACAAAACAAGAAGCACACGACCGTTTTTGACAGCTTTGGTCCGAAGTACACAACTTTTCCCCTCTCCCGTAGTGTATTTACCCTCTTTAAGCGGACAATGCTGCCCTCTCTCCCAACTTGCATCTGCATAACGAGGTTTTACTGCACTTCATCGCAAGGGTGCAACAAACAAAAGAAATTGATCCCAAGACTAAATGAGCCAACAGTGACATTTGTTTCTAATGAGAATTCGGAGCAAACGCGGTCTTGTTCGTACCAGGTCGCGCCACGACCCGCAGCCGGGCCGCCGGGATAGAGGTTATCTTCTTCATGAAGACGGTTACGTCAGATAGTTTGGAGGCGAGAGCATCCACGTTGTACTCGATTTCCCCCCCGCGGGCGTGCAGAGGTTTCAAACCCCCCTTATAACGAAAAAGTGCGACGAAGAAGACGCAAGGGTGTTCTTTTCACGTAAGGAAGTGCTTCGACTCGTCTCGTACTCAACACAACATTTGATTGATCCCTTTCCGTTCACTGACAAGGGTTGTTTTGTCCTACCATTCCACGCGGCACGAACAGTGATCGCACATCATTTCACTCCGTCAATCTACAAACTCTACGGCGTCTTCCCCGCATCCTCAAAAACTGCAAACTCCGCCACAAGCGACAGGCCGCACTCCCAAACGGGGATTATCATCGCATTCACGTTGACATCACCCCGCACCAACGATAGTCGCTCCGCGGCCCTTCTTTCCACGACATCTCGCATTTGCGCCGCCTCACCGACGCCAAGCCCAGCCAGTGCGCTCGCACCTGCCACAACATTAGCACCCGTTGCGGCGTTTCGACCAGTCACTGCACGCATTACGCGCGCCACAACGAGATCAGCGCGCTGCACGGCGTACACCCTCACGAGGGTGCCGAGCTGCCGCATGGAGTGAAGAAAGAGCTCCTGCGGCAGATCATTCCCATTCTTGAGGATATCGCGCATCAAGCGCTTCTCCGTATCTACGACAGTGCGCCACGTCTTCTCGTTCCAAAGCTGCACCTCTCCACTACCATCGTCCACTCCGGCCCGTCTCACGTCCGATGCGCCCTCATTCGTCGCGCCCTCATTCGTTGCTCCTTCTTCCACTCTTGCTGTTTCTAGCTCGGCCAGCAGTGCGGTATGCGCATTGCGCAGACGGTCTTTCTGTGCTAGCAGAGCACGTATCTCGGCACTTCCAGCGCTCAAGGCTCTGCCCATTTCGTGGCGCTGCGTCCGTTTCTTCTTCCGGAACTGCCGAGATCTCTGACGGCTTTGCTCCCGCCGTCTCTCGGCCATTTCTGACAGCTCTAAACCATCGCAATCCTTGTTCCGGCTGCCCGCGTCTGCGTTTGTGCCGCCCGCTGTCCACTCTCTCGCTCCCGCGTCGATACGCGTAACCCCGAGAGGCACGCTGACCTGCACTGAGGGCGATCCTGCAGCTTCCCCGCTGGAGCCACTCAGATCTCCATTCCTGGTTGGAGCGCGGGCCGTAATCGTGTCACGCCCTAGGGCGTTCGTACCATGTTGAGTTCCCTTCTTTTGCGCGCCGTTTGTCGCGTGCTGATCTTTTTTCGAAGCGCCCAAAGCTAGGGTCCGCACGTCGCCGTCTACGGGACGCGTGTCGCCTGTGTTCATTTCATCAGGCTCCTCGCCATTCACTTGCTCTAGGATCACGTAGCCTTGTGATCCAGCGTGAGTCGCATGCGCTTGTACGGCATCGTTTTTTCGCATCTCCGTCTGCAAGAGCGGCGTACCGCGGCCATTGCCACCGCCGCCGCTTCGTCCATACGTGGCATCGGGCGCCGGTACCGCGATCTGTGCAACTTGGGACGTGTGCGAAGGCAGCGTACTCGCAGACGCGTCACCAAGGCGCGGCGACATGCTGGTAGATCGTTCGTACGACGTAAGGTGTGATGCAGGCGGTGGCGGTGGATGCAGTGGTCGTGACGAAACCTGGATCTCCTGCATGCTTGCAGCAAGATTTGTATCGACGATGGGTAGATCGGAGCCGACAAGCTCGTGCGCATTCGGTGGGAGCATGCGCACCGGTTTGACGGGGCTGAAGTCGGGGGTGTGTGAGGCCGGGAAAGTGGGGCGCGAATTGTATTGGTGTAAGAGCGAGGGAAGAGTATTTGTTCGCGGTGGTTGCGGATGTGGTTCATGGAACTCGTTTCGAGGCGGTGTGGGGTGAATGGGGTCCGGCTCGATTGTGAGCGGGTGTGAGGGGGCGGGGTGTTGGGTGCGGCCGTGCGTATGGTCGTAAAATTGCGGGTTTACAGACGGGTGCGAGTTGCTTGGTACATGTGGAGCGCGGGTCTGGCCTCGGCTTGTGTTCGGTGCACCGGTTGTGGCGGTGTTTTGCTTGTAGGGTGCGGCGGATTCGGTATGGGCGGCGGGTGCGAAGACGTGGAAATCTTCCAGGCGCGCCGGTCGGCGGGGGTAAGGTAGCGTAGGTATGGCTTGAGAATGGCGGGGGAGGTGTGTGGAGGATGGCAGATGACGAGGGATGGGCAGGGAAGACGGAATCGGAGGCACGATTTCAATTGTAGGAGGAGGGTCGCTGTGTTGGTTGGTTTTGGGGGAGGAGAGCGGGAGTGTTGCGGTCGGGTGCGTATCGGACGAGGGTCGTTCGTCCGATCGGGGTTTCTTCTGGTGTGGAGAATGCATGGGGACGGATACCGACGTGCGTCTTGAGAAAGGAGGTGGCTTTATGAGAGGGATCCGGGGAAGGGGAAGAGGAAGAGGAAAGAGAAAGTGAGAGTACTTGGGTTCGGCTTATATAGTGGACAAGCGCAAGAGAAAGACGAGGAATACGAATAGGAGCGCGTTTGTACGCTCGGGGTGAGGTACGTGGATTCGAGTGGACGCATCTCCGCACATTGGACGTTCGAATGGACGCCTTGTCGATTTAAGCGACAGAAGAATGCGTAAATGGACGAGAGGAGAGGGGATACAGTGGCTGTGGTGGCAGTGGCGACGGAAGCGGCGACGGAAGCGGCGACGGTAGCGGCGATGGCGACGGCGACGGCGACGGCGACGGCGACGGCGACGGCGACGGCGGTGGAGTCCCATTTAAAACCCATTCTTGGGAACATCAGGAAAGGGGCTCCGTGGCATGAGCGCACACGATCTTCCCCGCAGTCCTACTGTACGGCCGTGAAAGTTGCTCTCTGAGCGGCGAGGGCGAGGCATGGGCCATTACTCCGCTAAAAGAATGGAGAGGAGGAACGATGACCGGGGCAGGAATGGCCGTGCGCATGACAGTCCCACAGAAGCTGTGGGCAGGCACCACAATTCGATGTCCGTCGCGTTGGAGCGTATGCTTCGCTATTTTCTCCAATCTGTTCGATAGGTGATCTAATGGACCACCAAAGATCTGCATCACAGGCGCCATGCGATTGGTCGAGGGGGGAAGAAGGCCACGTGGTAAAAGACACCATGGCGATCGTTTTTATAGGCTGTGTCCAAATTTGCATGGCCCAGTCCGATTCCTACCCACGATACTCCCTGGTAAAAGACACCATGGCAATCGTTTTTATAGGCTGTGTCCAAATTTGCATGGCCCAGTCCGATTTCTACCGCACGATACCACCCCGTGAATGCCCAATCAACTCTGCGCTTGTTGCACAGTACAACACCTTCGCCGCGGCTACCTTCCTTCCACGCCCTCACGGGCATGGCGCCATCGATAAATCCGAAATGAGAGAACAAACTGGCGTGTATGGCTTGCAGGGCGTACCTTTTCTTTAGCTTATAACGCTCGGCACGAGGAAAACGTGTCTTCATGACTCGCTGTCTGCAAAAATTATGTGAAAAAGGTTAGTGCATAAGCAAGCTCCTAACGTGCCTTAACGTTAATGAAATCCCTGTTTCGTGGAAACTATGATTGAATGGTACCATTCCAGTGGAAACAACGTATTTAGTGCTTAAGCAATTAAAGCACAACAATCACACGCCCATTCTTCCATTCTGTAGAGAAAAGAGAAGACCAATTTCTTCCAACACAATGTTAATTATCCGTGCTTAACAAACTTCTCCACAGAGATCAAGTACAGGAAGGGTGACATTTTCGTATTTCTAAAACCAATTAATTTAATATAAATGGGTTCGTTGATAAACACTAATGGATTGCGAATTATTGTCTTTATTTGTGTGTTTCTTTCGTATGTTTGTATATGTATCTATCTCGAACGAAATTTCATATGTTAATACATTTAAAATTATTGATTAAGTGTAAATTAATGCATATTTACTGTACATAACTCAATAATAAATAGCTTTATGTATAGCATAAAGTTTTGGGAATATGTAACAATAACTGAAAACGGTTTACATATGTATGTACATGTTTAGGATGAATGAAAAATATGAATTGTTTTTAGTTTTATATTTCTGTTCTCGAATTTGTTTTTCAATATTTTTAATTCATAATATTTATAGTTATATCGATATATACTGAAAGTAATTTAGACGAGGTCGCATCTGCATCTTTACATCCAAAAGCTTTCCTTTCTGTCATTAACTTCTTTTTTCATTACAACTTCCACGATTATGAGCGACAAAGAGGCCTCTGTTGCACGTGCAGTTGACCTGCTGACTAACGATGTCGGATCAGTGCGTTGCGTTGTAAATACGCTTTCACTGGTTGTCCATGACGTGTTTGAGCCTAACACCCTGTTGCAAAAAATGGACCATTTTAGTAAGGTGACAAAGTATTTTAACTACCATGCAAAAGCAGCTGTGAAGCTCCGAGAGGCACATCAAAACAATTTTGTAACGCAGGACCGCCTAAAAAGGCTGAAGCAAGAAATCCCGACAGCCTGGATCTCGCATCTCAGTGCCATGCTCACGTACATAACCAAGGTCGATAAAATGTCTTCTCTTATTTGTCTGTTTAACTTTTTGCCAGAATATTTCCCTCCGCTAACGCCTGACCAGCAAAATACTTTTGCAAAAAACATCCTTGTGCTATCCAAAGTACGCCGTGTTGCACGTCAGCTCGAAGCCGATCAGAAGGGTCATGATTTCTCATGCTTCTCGTTTATTACGTGATATTCGAGACCCTTTATTTAATGGCTGGAGAGATGAGCATTGAAACTGAGTCTTTATACAGTTTTATACATTCTGCGAATTTCGTGGGGAACGAAAGTGACGAAGAAAAGCCGCAAACATTTCATTTGATTCCCAGCCTCGCAGAGAATTTTATGCAATGAGATGCATCCCGTGAAGTAGTGCTCCAAACATCGACACTCAAGCCTTTGGCTTTGAAAATAGCTTAGCTACGCTCCTTTTGTTCTGGAGACATCTGGAAGCCTGTTTCCAAATATTTTGTTACGTAGAATGCTGAGGACAGCTGCAACCTTCTAAAAAATGTAAAATCACCGCGTCGGGTCCTATTGTTTCACATTGTAGCTGTTTTGGACCAGAAAGAATGCGAGCTAGAATTTCTTCAGTGCTCTACAAATGTTCGCGATTAATTCTTTACCCATTTACACCAATAAATCGCTCGGGAAATACTGGAATGCTAGCTGAAAGACGAAAGATATAATGACAAGAGCAATTTGTCAATTGATGAACTGAAAACGGTTTTCGGGCTGTTTCACAAGATAATGCGTAAAGACCATAAATAGACCTCATACAAAGAGCCGAAACATGCCTTAACCTATTTATATTGTGCCAATAATGGTAATGTACACATCAGTCCTGTGCCGCTCAATAAGCTGGCTTGAGTATCCTTTGCAGCGCAAGCGTCTTTTGCAGGATGCAGAAAGGGTTTTCAGCGATCTTGGTCGGCTCGAAGGGTTTTAGAGGCAGTCATTGTTGATCCCTTCTCTATAAATGGCTACCACGATCCGTGCGTATGTCAGAACACAGCTGAAGAACTCCATCGACATTCAAAAATGTTTGCTTTATGCTCAAGGTGTCGCATTCAACCGTACCTGCAAGATTGTAGCCAGTGAGGTAGTCAACAAAGGGTAAAAGGGACACTTGATTACTAAATGACTATAAATGACAAACTTGCTAAATTTTCAATTGACTAATGAGTAGCGATAGGCTAGTTAAGTTGTTCAAAAACGCCCCTGATAAAAAGAAGTCCTAAAATATGGTGTCCTTCATCTTTTATCTGAATACTACTAGAGTCTATAGAAATAACCACTACAGTAGCGTAGCGATAGCGGATAAAAGTAATAGTTCTAAATCTAATAAAATACGACTGAGGCCTCATTAGTACAGATTTTTAAGGCCTGTAGGACAGCTCGGATGGGACGGTAGAAAGGGGACTGTAGAGACGGGGGCCAAGGGCGAAAGTACGCAGGACGGGCGCCCAAAGAGGGACGTCAGATGGGGTGGCAAACGAAGGTAAAAGAAGTAGGACTGTGGGGCACGTCGAGCTCGGATGGGGACGTAAGCGCACGAAAGGCGCAAAAATGGGGCCAGGGAGAACAATGGTCTCATAAGGGGAGAACGTGGCGAACGAAGTTGGCAGAAAGGGGACGAGGGAGCACGACGGGCTCATAAGGGCAACAACTGGAGTCACCAGAGCACACTTACTAGATGCTCTGGGGCGGGGACCGAGGGGTTCAACGGGAGCACGGCGCTTCATCACGCAGAATGAAGAGAGGAAGGTAAGTTATCAATTATTGTGCGCTCGCGTAGTCAGACGGACAGCGGCTTATATATGGAAACAAATAAACTACACGTGCCTCAGAACGACTACCTTAAAGAACACTATATGGAAAATATATGGTAGTAACTGCTAACCAAATATTACGCTCACAAACTAAAAAGAATTTGATAACAATTCATTCTACTACAGGCAGTGTTGTGTGTGTGGAGGGAGGAGTGCAACTTCGAAGTTTAACTCCGCAATCCGCGGTGTACACACAGAAGTTGCGGCTCGTGTGTGTGTGTGTGTGAGCTGGGAACGGGCATCACTTTAGTGATAGCAGTCCATGGGCCCACTATTTTGAGAGGGAGAGTGCTATTTTGAGATGGAGAGAGCTATTTTGACAGCGGGATCAGTTCTCCTGTACGCTGTAATCCTGCCCATGACCAACCTCGTACCAATAACGCACGATACAGTATTTGACAGTACAGTCAGGTACCCCCCATTAAGGCAGACTTAGATAAGTCCGGTTGGTTAATATGGCAGGTCAAATGGCTCTGGCACGAAAATTACACATGCAGAAATTTCTACGTTTTTGTGGCCGGATTCAAATTTTTGAACTGCTCCGGAGGGCGGAAAACTATGCGCATGGTGAGCTCGTAAACCTAGTGAGCTACGTCCGATCCGTTTCAGAATGTCATCGTCACCAAAAATGACGCCTGGCTCGACGCAGCGTATGCGTTTGACAGTCCAGCAAAAGATTGACGTTCTTGAAGAGATTGAAGCCGGTGTGGAGTACTCCGCGCTAGTCAGAAAGCACAACGTCAGTCTCCGCACATTGACGCGCATAAGAAAAGATGCTCGATCGCTGAAAGCTACAGTTCAAAATGCGGCTATCTCCACAAACGTCAAGACAGTTCATAAGATACAGTTCGTGAGAATTGAAAAGTACCTCATGTCTTTCGTGCAGTTCTGCCGTCAAGCCCGCAAACCGGTCACGCTCGCCACATTGTCCTACTGTCCTCTCCAGATTCGCGACAAGATGCTTGCGCATGAGAACGAAGAAAGTTCTCTACTCGAGCTAAAGAAGTTCAGCGCGTCGAAAAACTGGTGTCTGGCGTTTAATCGTCGTTAAGGACTACGGTCTAAATATCTCCACGGGGAGGCCGGTAGTGCAAGCGCCGCAAGTGTGGCGATGGATATTTCGTAGCTCGGAATGAAATTATCTGATTTCCCGCTGGATCATATCTACAATATGGATGAAAGAGGTTTGTTTTTCAAACTTCTCCCACGCCGTAAATACTTAATGGAGTCAGAAGGCAAACGCATAGTGCAGGGGATTAAGGAAATGAAAGCGAAAGATGGGATCACAGCTTCCCTGTGCAAAAACGTTAATGGATTTAGTAAGGTTGGTCTGAGAATCATATAAAAGGCACTAAAACCCGAAATGATTCCGCATTGGTGAACCACATGTCAAATATTTCAGCCAGCGTAATGCCTGGTCTGACAGCGTTGCATTCAAACGGTGGTTTCATGAGGTGTTTCTTCTGCATGTGCGCAAGACTACATCCCGACCGGTTGCGTTGGTTCTGGACAACTGCGGACCTCATGGATCAGACTTTAGTGACAGTTGTGGTCAGGTCACTATTTTCCCATTGCCCCCAAACTGCAAATATATTCACCAACCGATGCACCTTGGGATAATGGCCGAATGGAAGAAAACCTACCGCCGTAATCTCTTAGTAGAGAAGATGGAGGATATAGAATACCAGATAGCTAGGCGCGAAGAAAACCAAAAGAAACCTGCCGGCACGAAAGGTCTAGCCGAGGGATATGACCCGCAAATGTTGGACTTCACACGGCTTTGTCAGAAAAGCTGGGATGAAATCCAACAGGACTCTATTGCTCGGTGCTGGGCTAAGTCTGGAATTCTCTCAGTCTCTGATAAAGCCGATCTCATGCAGTTTTCGGGAAAAGTGAAGCGCAGTAAGAAAGAAGGGGAGTTTATTTCGGAGGTTTTTTCTATGTTTCAGGGCCTAACGTTACAGGGAAGGGATTAGCTACTAGGAAATTTTGATATCGGTGGTTTAACATCTTCTGATTTCGAGCACTGGATGGCTGTGGAAAAAAATTATGAGGTTTTGGATTCTATGGTCGAAGATGCCATGGACTTAGATGCGGCAGAGATGGAAAAAGCCCCACAGGAAGTTACGCAGATGTGGAAAGATGATGACGATGAGGATGGAGCCACACTTCCGATTGCTTCGATTCCCACACGCAATGCGACTGCGGCAATGTTCGCTGAGTTGGAGGACATGTGTTTCAACTGTAACCTCCCTCAGGCCGCCACATATCTCCTTCGTGCAAAGAGAGAAGTAGAAACTGAGCTTGCGAAGCGTGCAGTCTCTGGAAAGCAGCGTCAGTTGCTTCTCACGGAGCTTTGGAACGGAGCAAAATAGCGCGCCTTCTACTGAGAGCCTTTTTAGTGCAATATAAACATATTTGCGGCCCGGTTTTTCAGTAGGGCAGGTTGGGTAATATGGCAGGTCTCAGGCCAAAGTCACATGGTAGACATAATGGGGGTACCTGACTGTACTCACTGTAGTCCCACCCACTTTAATTCCATGGTTTACGTGCACTTCATACAAACGCTGTATATGCACACACGCCAGCACTGTAGTGCACCCCTAGTATCCATGGTACCATACTTAGTGCGCACTGTAAAAAATCACCCGCAGACCTGCAATTAGCGTGCACACGGGGCTTGCGCGCGTAGGCCACCCATTTAGAGGTACCAAACTCTCTACGAGCATTTATTATCTATTCATCCTTTGGTTCCCAAGCCTAGGAACTCGCCGGAACCAAATCCGATTTCCTCGAAATTAAGTCGAAACTGGGATCAATTGAAAAGCAAATTGCTCATTTTTGTGTGGTTGCGACCCCTTCCGTCGCATCCTCCGCTTTTGATCCACCATCCAGTCTCGGAAGTTCATTTGCATTCTCAGGCCCATATATAGAACCCAGCATCACGTTGCACGGCATGGTAACTTTTGGTAAGGAAACATGATACATTATCATGAAATTATTCGTCCTTTTTTTATGGATCCAGCAGGCATCATTGGTAACTTCAAATATGAGCAAGAAAATGAGGCGCAACTGGTCCTGTCTCTAGGATAAGTGGCCCTTCAGACGGGGAAGCCAGCCATCAAGCAGGCTACTGATGTCCTAATCTCTTCCGGGTCAAAAAGCAAGTTGATTTCATTGAAGCGGAGGTCGTCACAGGTGACGCGCAGAGCACTGCGCGTCCGAGAGATGGCGGAAATCAACCTCAAAAACGTGTATCGTTACAGGAGACGCGCAGAACACTGCGCGTCCGAGAGGTGACGACACCTAACCACTCACCGAGCTTTTTCATCCTTTTTTAGTGGAGCGCATGGCTAAGGTCAGGGACGCAGCAGAGGAATCGCAAGCCAGGGACTAAATTAATGAGAATAAGACATGGAGGGACCAAGTTGACCTGAATCAACTAAAGGAAGAAACGATGCGGTCACAATTGATGAAGCACCTTGGGAGGAACGAATCCGTGTTCGAAGGGAAGTTAGGCAAAATACAAGCAACCAAGCACCATATTCAAATCAAGCCTAGAACTGCGCCAGTCGTCATGCATCCGTACCTGGCGGGGCCCGACAAATATTTCATCGTCCTTGAGCAGACATTGACGATTTAATCGTGTTCTCCTAGGATGTTAAGGAACAGATGGTTTTTTCGTTGCTTCAGGAGGACGGGATAAATTTGAAGTTGAATCAGTGTGTCTTCTTCCAATCCAAGATCGAGTACCTGTAGCATTGCATTCGCCCCGGTACTTTTAGTATCAGTCATGAATCAAAGGCGATCAGGGAAATAAAAGAAGCAATCTTCCCTCGAGCTCCAACCCAGATGAAGAACTCCCTAGGAGCGGCGAACGTTTACCGTCGATTCGTCAAGAGATTGTCCAATATTTCATCTCCACTCTCGGAAGTGATCAATAATTACGGCGCTTTACACTGGACGAACTGGTGGAGCCTACGGCGGATCAGGAGATGACGTTTGAAAAGTTGAAAGAGATACTTGCCTCTCCGCCCGTGTTTGATTCTACCAATTCGTGACCTGCCATACACGGTCGACTGCGATGCTTCCCAATACGCAATATCCGACGTTGTCATTCAGCAACAGTATCCCAAGAGCCAACACGGTTGGACAACCGTGGGGTACTTCTTCAAAACGTTGAAGAAGTAACAGCGTAACTATTCAGCAACCGAACGCGAATGTTACGCTGTAGTTTGGGCAATACTCACCCTTTGTCCGTACCTATAGAAAATTCTCTTAAAGTTCGTACCGACCACGCGGCGCTCAAGTAGATTATCACGTTTAATGACTCGACCGGACGGCTTATGAGGTGGCGAATACGCCTCATGGAGTTTGAAGAAGAAATAATCTACTTTCCGGGCCGATTTTACCAAGTCCCGGACGCCCTCTCACGAGTTCCTCAGCCAGAAAATCAAGAGGATGATTAAGTCGGCGATGAGATCCCCACGTTCCAAGCATACTTCGAGCACATCTATGGTCTGTTAAACGTTTTGACCATGTTATAAAACTTAACCACTAAGGCACATGCGCTAGCTTATCTGAGATACGTTGAGTGAAAATTTACTTTTGCCAGCAGACTAGAAGGCGGAGTAAGAAGGCCTCGTGGCCTAACCATCCGGTCACAGGAACAAAAGCCCGTTCTAAATCGGTCCCAGCTAGTGCCGCCACTCCGGTGGCGTCGGCAGTACCAGCGGCATCGAGGAAAATTACCACGGTCCCCCGAAACGGGCCCGACGAACCCACGACTAAGCGGCTCGTCGGGCTGAGGGCCATTGTTGAACTGCCAAAAAAATGTGGAAAGATAGGTCGTACATTCCAATTCTAGACGAGTCAGGCGATGAGGAAGAGTATCCTCTGGACCTCTTGGAAGATGCACGGGACCCCATCAGAGCCGGTGAACTAGGGCGAGATGTGGAGAAAATTGATGCCTTGAGAACGGAGCAGGGTAGCCCATCCCAGCTCCGCTCAACCTCATTGAGAGGCTTTAGGAGCAGAGTAGCGATGATTTCTGCCAGCCGATATTGGCCACACAGGTCGGACGCTCCGGGTCACGCTTCTTCGAGGATAATGACGGCATCCTGTGCCGGGTTCATCCACGCGACATGGAATTTATACAAATCTTCCTCCCCGCGTCGCTTCGACACCTCGTGCTCCAGTTAGCGCACTATCACCAACTATCAGGACATCCCGGGCAGACGCAGTTGGACAATCGTCTTTGGCAGACATATTACTGAATTTCTGCCGACGAAACAGCGACCGTCTGGGAAATCGATATTTGTGCCAATAAACGTTTCAGCCTGATGAAACAAGCCAACCCTATGCGTCTCTTCCCGGCTTAGAAGCCGCTGGAGACGGTTGCGATCGACATATTGGGCCCCTGCCCAAATTTAAGTCCGGGTTCCGCTTCATCTTGGTCATGTCGGACTTTTTCACCCAGCTCACGCAAATCATCCCTCTAAAACGTATCAAAGTGTCCGACGTTGCCACAGAATTTTTGAATGCACAGGTATTCAAGTTCGAGCCACAATTAACCTTGGTGTCTTACAATGGTTCCCAGTTCGTGTCTGCGTTTTTCCAGCGGTAAATTCGATCCTTCGGGTGAAGATTAGATTCAATACAACTTAACATCCTCAGACCAACGGGGAAGCAGAAAGTTTAAATCGATCACTCACCGCGATGTTGCGCCGCTATGTCAACGACCATCAGCTTGATTTTTTGAGTACGCGCGCGCCCTGTGCTATGCATATAACAACGCAATGCATCTGGCAACCCATACCACTCCTTTTAACCCATACCACTCCATTTTACTTGGGTTTATCGCGCCCACCACAGAAGTTCACAGTTCGGCACTACCCCAAGATTCGGACAAATAACTTCGAGAAGGAGGACTTCTTGCGCCGTCTTGACGTCGTCATCGGAAAATCAACGGCCATTCTTTATAATGCGCAGCTCCGGTATAAGCGTTAATTCCACATACGAGTCCGAAGAGCTCGAAATTTGCTCGTCAGGGAGGCCGTATACCTTGACACCAACGACAGTGAAAAAAAATACCCCAAACTCACGCACGATTTTGCAGGCCTCTTCAAAATTTTCGTGAAACCCCTTCCAAAAAACCGCGAGAGTACAGAAAAACAAAACCAAAACGGTACACCGGTAAAGGCAGATAGCTGCAGAGAAAGGGGGTTCGAAGCCATCTTTCATAGTAACCGTAGAGAAGTAGGAAAACGCGCGTGAGCGCCGATGTCCCAGAAATATGACCCGAGCTACTGATTTCCGAGGCACAGAAGTGAGGTTAAATACAAGAAGTGGGATGCGCTGCAAATATGGCAGAGACAGGTTGACTGGTTAGGAATAACTGTTGGTTTTGTTCGGCTCGCTGCCTCACTTCAAATTTTACTCGCGGTCACAATCAAGTCGCGTTACTTAAGAATCTTGGATACAAAAACTACGGCACAAAAGCGCACAACCTAAGCATTACTCAAATTCAGAACAATTCTATTCCCGGTAAAACTAACGAAAACCGGTCAACTTTAATAGCACCAATCATCTTTCCCAATATTTCATCCTTTCCCATTCACTTAATCCCATTGTTCATAACCCATACTGGGGGGACACACCACCTCCACTTTTTCTGACGTCACAGTCACCCACCGTACAAACTCGAAAGCACGTGTGTATTTATGTACCACTTTTGCTGATGTTATGCATATCATACATAAACACCAACTCGCACAAGGTTAAAACCGCCACCATGCACCGTTGCTGCATTGCTGGACCTGGCATCATACAGCCCTGCAACAATACTACACTCACTGTACGTGCATCGCGCAATCACTGTACGTTCACTATAGCACTTATACAGTACACTGACACTCCCAGTACACAAGCCGTGCCAAGTCCCGGCACGCGCCACATGTCACACACGTGGCACTCTCCATCTCCCATATCATTGGCTAGACGCACACCAAATTTTATGTAACGGCAGTTCTAACAGCCAATCAGATCTCAAAACAAGTTAGCATCGCGGTGAG
>JAVCKV010196156.1:0-16861 GCA_032274145.1 Herpochondria borealis | reverse complement strand
CTCGCTCAGCGATACACTTGTCTGGGGCAGTGTGTGTGTGTCTTCGCGCGGATCTACGTGGCAATTGTCCAACAACCCAGTGGTACATGATGCCTTGTTGGGCCACCCGTACAGCGCTCGCTCTCAGGCACGAGTTGTGTCTCGCCTCTTTCTTTGCATTTGACATTGTCGTCATGCAGCCGCCCGCTACACTCTGTGGGACAGCCGAGCATCAAGAAGACACTCGTGATACACAATAAATGCAGCTTTACGATGAATTAGTTGCCATCCATTGAAAGCTCTTCAATGTCAAGGTTGGTTACTGCAATGGATGATTGAAGGTCTCCAAGAGGCGGTGGTGACTTTTCGTTCTTTCCGTGCTTGGCAGATGAAGCCATGGAGGCGATCGCCAATGTGAATCGTACAGCTGATGTAATTCACTATCGGCTTCATCATGCAAACGAGGATGCATCCATCAATGGAGGAGGAGATTCACCCGCGCTTGTATTTTCCTCCAATGGTCTGAACTTTGCCAACAACCAGCAGGCAACTGGTTTCAGATTTACGCGGCGACACGAGCGATTGTTCATAGTCAGAGTGCTTCAAAGCTTGCAGTGATTGCCGCTACTCTTGATCTGGGTATCCAGCAATGGTTTGATCGCTCTTGGCAGTCGCCCTCGGAGCATCGTCTAGAATGAATCCGAGTAGCCAAGCAGAGTTTGACAGCACGTACGAGAGGCTCTGCAAAGACCACTTGCACTTTGACAGTAGTCTCTGCGAGCTACATGGAGCCCCAACGTTATCTGAGTTTTTGTTTCGTGGAGAATGGCAGGATATTCAGGCCAAATACCCGCAGATGATTTGCAGTCGGCACACTATGCAAACGTCGGTACTGCAACTTCAAGGGCGATCTTGGCAGAAGAAACAGATTGCAAGTAACGCCATGGCAATTTTCTGGCATTACTACGGAGAAACGCCTGAATTCGCAGCGACTCCACTGCCTGCCACGCCCATTATTGATTCCAATTTTGAGTTCTTTGAAAGCGTTCGCAATCATTCGAGGGTTCCTCATACAGGAATCGTTCTAGATCTGGTTCGAATCGATTGCGACGAGAAAGCGATGGCTCGCATCATGGAAACACTGGACCTCATGCATACGTTGGGGTTCAACACCCTTCAACTGCGAGTCATGAGTGACTTGGGGTTTGTGATTGAGGTGCCTCAACACTACGATCTAATGTGGGGGTCAGATCGCCCATACTCGGAAAAGCACATTCAGCAGATTGTCGAGTACGCGACATCGTTGAATATTCAAATCATTCCTGAATTAAGTACTGCCACACGCGGTGGCGGTTGGTTTGCTGCCGGATTAGTTGCGGCCTGCCCCAACACAATCTGCGAAACGGGAGTTGGCATTGGAGCTGATGTAGAGGACCATGATCTTTTCGGCGTTATTGTGTCTGTAATACAACAGCTGATGGAACAGTTTCGCAATCCACCGTACATTCACCTGGGGTACGATGAAAGAGATGAAGCCAAACGATGTTACGAGGAAGCCGGGCTGTCTCCCGACTTGGACGAGTTTGAGCAGAAGCTTCTCAAAACAGTAAAGTTTCAGAACTTTGACACTTCGAAGTTGATTCGCTACGAGAACGCCGAAGGCGTCACTTATCCAAACCGTGTTGGTGGGGTGACTCACTACCGATTGACGACACCAGCTGAACGGAGCAAGAAACGAATGCCTTACTTCCTGTCCTCCGGATTGAACTTTGCAGACCCAGAAATGCAGACCGCAGATCTCTGGACTGTGTACCAGCACACGAGAACACTAGCGTCCTTTAGTCCGACTGGGATACTCGCAGTTGTCGATCTGGTACACAACATCTTCTGGAATGACTTTGTTGTTGCACAACGACTGCTGGTTGTTGCCATGGCTCTATCTCCGTTGCACAGGACCAAGACGGAGTTTCACGAGCAAGTGAAACAGGCGTTATCGCTTCTAAAGATAGAAGGCGACCCCGAAGGAGCACTCGAGGGAACGGCCCAAGCCTACCAAAGGCTGAAATATCATTGGGATGCTCGGATCGTAAGAGCCTGCAGCGAATGCACTTTGAAAGTACCGAAGCTTCTACCGAAAGTTGACTCTGCGCACCCGGCAAGTGACTAAATCGTAGCCGTGATGAATAGAACATGTTTTGCCGACAGCCAATCTGTGATAGGAACTTCGACAACAACCTAAAGCCTTTCGCCAGTAGCTTCGGTTTCCCTCTGCCTTCTCTGTTAGTATCGGCATGTTGGAAGTCTTCTTGGGCTGATGGTGTTTCGTCGCATTGCAGTTGATGCCGTTGACACGGAAGTCCAACGTGGCCTCGGAGTGGGTGGCAACCAACAAAGTGCTATTCCGGTTCTTCATTAGAACGGTCATAGGATCTCTATTGAACGCACGTTCGTGAACCGTGAAGCAATCGAAGGCCTTGAATGTTAATTGCCACTGTGCTACACATGCTTTCTCCAGTAAGCATCTACCCGTGCAGGATATTTGCCTTGCCCGTGTGGACCTTTTGGATGCGACAGCGGACATAGTTTTGATCTGTAGTAGGCCTTTGTCTTATTAGATATTAAATCTAATTCTGCCTATTTTCTGAAGAGGTCGCGGATTCCTCTTCCTGACCTCCTTTCTCTTGGAAGAATTATTGTATGTCCTCTCATCAGTTCATAGCTTTTGCACTTGAGCGATTTTCGACTCTCTTTTCCAGTAGTGATTCTTGAAGCTTCTTCAGCGTCCAACAGCCCTCTCTCCTCCGCTACAAGTCGAGAATTACCAGTTGCTCTTACGTACACAGAAGCCAAAGCAACCGTACTCTTTTTACCGTGGCGACGCTGACGTTTTTGTTCGTCAAGAACTGTCACGAGGCAACCAAGGTCTTTCATTCTACGACTGTGGGCGTCGAGATATGATTCGAGGCCGCGAACACAGTGGTGGTCGGTGTCGACGGTATATCCGTTTGCAAGCCTTCGCACTGAAGCAGCGAGTGCGACACGCATCACTTGATAATCAGCCTTTTGGTACCAAGTGTTCACGATTTCTTCGCGAGAGAAGTCACTGATGTGTTCGGTCGTACGCACGACAAGCTGCGGGCTGAACCTGACCTTGCGTTTCATTCTTTTTCTACAAAGTGGTTCGGGATTTGGTTCGTCAAACATCATTGAAATGAGGGACTTCTTCTTGATCTCAGCTGATGAACAGCTATCTGCTACGGCAGGATAATTTTTGAACGATGATTTGGCAGTCATCTTACGGCAGGGATTGTGGAAGGTAGTCCGAGAATTGTGAGCACAGTTCGGGTTTCGGTTTTCACATGAGGTCCGAGGAACTGTTCTCTGCGACGCAGGGTATCGCACAATGCCAAAATAAATAGATTCCTGCGTAAATGAGAACCCAGAGAATAGCCCCTGCCCTAAATAATGGCGAAGTGAACCACACAACTTGTTCAAAACACAACCGTGCGTATGGCGGAACACATCTTTTCATTCTTCAAGGATGTTCAACCAAGAATGGTGCAACGTAACATGTTCGAACCTGTTCTCCCGTTCCATATTATGTACTATCGTAAATGACGTACCGCGATGCCACTACGCACGAACGTCACCAGGAGAAATAATAGAGATGCTGTTTCGTGAGTCAAGCGAAGCAGTCCTTCCCTATCCGGTGGTGGCTGAGACCATCAGTCTCGAGTTAGCGTTCGTAGATCTAGAGAGCTCCTCTAATGGTAGCCTCTGCAGTACTTGTCTTCTTCTTCTTGGGAACACCACCTCCGCATGTTTGATCGTGCATTTTGTTCAACGCACATCCGTGGCTATGGCAGAATGCATCTGTTCGGTCTGTTCTTCAAGGATGTTCAGCTACCAGGCGCGGTTCATACTCGGGAGCCAAACCTACTCACAGCCGTCCGCTGCTGCTCTGCGTACCGCGACAGCAATTCGCAGGAACGCCAAGAGAAATAGAGATGGTGTTTCGTGATCCAAGCGAGGTAGGTCTAGGGCTCCTACTAGAGTAGCCTCTGCAGTGCGAACTTCTTGAGAACACCACCTCCGCAAGTTTGGAACCAAGACGACTTATGAGATAAATTAACAACTAACTGCAGAGGCTCGGAAGAAGAACCTCGAGAAGAGGGAAGCAGGTGAGAAAAGGTGAGATAGTGGCGAAGCTCCAGAAACAAAGGGTGTCACACTCAGAGCCGATGCGTTTTTACTTGTAGAGGAGAGGTGGGAGGAAAACGAATAGTAGCCCCCCAAAGCAACGGCCGACTGCCGAAGGAGCGACGGGCTACGAACGCCTTCAAATGCGCGAACGAAGGCGGTGATGCCTGGTCTACGTTGACGAAGGCGTTGGCCAACATTCTCAAGTCCGGAAAGAGAATCTTTCCAGCAGCAATGGTTTCAAATCGGACCTGGAACATGTGAAGGCGCGTTTTTACTTGCTTCGACAAGTGTCAAAGGAGGAAGTTTGTCTCCGGGTATGAAGTGAATCTTTGGGATACTCGAGGAAGGAAAGCTTCATACGTCAGCGTCGTCCACAGTTCTTTCTGTTGCCCGTGTTCTGGCCGGCAAAGAGTTTGTGTTGCTCTATACCAGCGCCCATTGGTGCAGACCTCGCCGTCAGTTTTACTCCAAAGCTAGTTAGCCGGTACCAGAAAGTCAAGACAATTGTCAAAGTAGTCCTTCTTTTGTCTGCAGACCGCCGAGAGGATAGCCTCAAGTCATACTATGCATCAATGCTGTGGGAAGCTGTACCCCTCAGCGATGGCGCGGATCAAGGTTACTAGCATCCCTCGGCTTGTTGTCCTAGACGGGAAACAAAGTGGGCGCATCTCGGTAGACACCGACACGCGAACTGGACGTAACGTGCGGTATCTGACGTTATAGTGTGTACTGCTATACTCGCACTATCGAGGGCTTACCATCTCAGCAACGATAGTAAACAAGCCCTCTTTGCCACCTCAATTTGGCCAAATTGTTGTTGCCATGGCCATTGTTCATTGCTTCGCTTCTTCGTCACGTTGGGAAGAAACCAACTCTATATTCTCCGCTCTCCCCTACAGTCTACAATCATGGGATTTATCTCCAAACAGCAAGAAATTGCGATGATAGTCATCACATGGATTCCATCGCTACTCTCGATAGTGGGGTCGTCCATCATCGTCTACCTCTCGACTCGCAAGACTAGCAAACCCAGTGCCTACAAGCGACTCGTGATTGGCATGTCTTGTATGGATTTGATCAATACTTCAACTTGGATCCATTTCTTATCCCCAAGTCTGGCGGTCGCGTGTGGGCAGTAGGAAACGGTCCTAGCTGCCAAACCATGGGATTCTTTACACAGTTTGGAGCAGGAGTTGCTCTATACAACGCGTCGTTGGCAGCGTACTTCTGCGCGACGATCGTATATGGAGTCGGAGACAACTGGGTGGAGAAGCGATTCGAACCCGTAGCTCATGGAGTCTCTATTTTGTACCCCTTGATCACATCCTTGTTTGTTGCTGGATTCCGCATGTCTTCAGAGGTTCAGCTCGGGATGATGTGCTGGCTCAGTAAGTAATAGGACCTTGCTACTGCATGATGTTGTATGCTTTGAAAACCGCACACTTACACTAATTCTTTCCAGACGAATATCCTCATGGATGCCGAGATGATCCTGACGTATTCTGTCTTAGTCAGCCCCTTGGGTGGCTCTTTGTAGGTGGCCCTTTCCTGGCTTGTCTACTAATTATGACCGGCTGCAACATCCTTGTCTTCTGCAAAGTTAGAAAGGGCACGCGTCAAAGCACCACGTCCGAGTTTGAAAGAAATAGTAGAGCGTCGTCGACGTTCTCGTTCTTACCATCCAGCAAGAATAGCAACGCAGCAGCACGACGTGTGCGCGATGTGGGTATACAATCATTCCTATACGTCCTAGCAAGTGTCAATACTATCGTTTGGATGATTGCATTACGAATGGTCGAGGGCAAAGCCGGAGGGTACGTGGATCGGGATATGGAATCGGACTACTACTGGCTGGTGATATTAGTCCAGCTTACATATCCATCACAGGTAAGTGAGAGTGATTCAGTTCAGAGACGGGGAGAGAGTATCCGCAAAACGGCGCGTGATTCTCATCACCTCATTTTCCTTCTCCACGATTCAGGGGTTCTTTAACGCAATGATCTTCATTCGGCCAAAGTATTTCCGTTGGCGACGTCGCCACCCAGACGATTCCCGGTTGCGGTGTCTAGTGGCGACTTTGTCAGGAGCAACACCGGAAACTGGGAGAAACAGGTTTACAAGAAGCTATGTTTCGACAACAGTTGGAACGGCGCTTAAAAAGGAGGCGCCGACAGAAAGCGATGTTGCACTAAACGACAATGCCCCAAAACCAAATTTGGCGGAAGAGGGCGAACATGACGATGATGCAATTATTGGGCTAAACGACAATGCTCCACCAAGAATAAGTTCTGCAGCAAGGCATGTCTCGTTCCAGTCAGAATGCAGCGACGATGAGGTCATTGCCAACGGGAGCCAGTTTCTTTCTTTAAAAGCATCCGCCCGAAGACTACAATTGGAAATAGAGAATGCGCTATAGTACATTCCGTGTTAAAGGGAGAATGGCTGTGGCCGCAGTGTACTGCTAGGAGTGACGGAATATCAGATACATTGCAACATATGGCAATACCGATGCCCTCGACAAACCCGAAGTCCTTCTAGGGCTGATAGTCCACGGGCTCTATGTTGCCTCATGTCTTCGTCTACTCGTTACTCTCCCACATGATGTTCCTCAAACAGTTTCATGTCAGTGAATAGAGCATCGACCGGATATGGCCTGGTCGTCGCCGACGTACTGTATGTATGACGACAATAGAAGCATGACATAACAGTATATTAGTACAATCGATCTGCGCTGAAGGGCCATGATACTGTCCGTAGAAAGCAGAGCAGACGCCAGTACTTCGCTGAGCTCTAAGGATGCGCGGATGTACGGCACTGCTGACCCTGCAGTAGCATGCCACGTGGCCAACTTGGGTGTGATCGTGCATTTCGTTCAACACATAGCAGCCGTGGCTATGGCAGCATGCATCTGTTCTGTTCTATTCTATTTTTCAAGGGTGTCCAGCTAGCAGGCACTGTTGTAAGATGTTCATCCTTGAAATCACAGCCGTCCGCTTCTACTCCGTGACAGCAATTCGCAGGAACCCCAAGAGAAATAGAGATGGTGTTTCGTGATCCAAGCGATAGCAGTCCTTCCGCAGAGACCATCAGCAGTCTGGAGCTAGCATAGGTCTAGCTAGTAACTGAACCTTTACTAAACATTTCGTTATGGAAGTCCAGCTACATGAAATTGGGAAGCCAAATCTACTCACATTCCTGCGCTTATTCTGCTCCATGTGAACTACGCGAGCAAGGACAGCACCATCTCGCACGAATCCCGACAAGAAAAAGAGACGGCGTTTCGTGCTCCAAGCGAAAAAGACAGTCCCACAACCAGTCTCGAACAACACGTGTAGTAGCATAGGTCGAGTCTCTACTAGAATTCTTCCCTGGAACAGTCAATGGAATAAAGAAGAATGTTCACACAGCAAAATATACTCTTTCCCTCAAGCTTGGCGGAACGTTTGCAGCACATGCACCGACCAAGAATCTTCATGCAGTCGAGCATCACTGCCTGACTCTCGGAAGCTTCTCTAGATCGATACTCGCCCCAGATTGTCGAAGTACAGGTTTCTGGATCGGCAGGTTAAGGGGACTTGCCCGAATCACTGCAGGTAGAAGTGACTTGATATCAACCATCTACCCGATGCAACACCCAGACACGGAGTAAGAAGAACCAATGGACCTCAGGCCAGAGCATAGCCAATGAACCCACCTGATATAGGAGAGGGGTTGCTGTTGCGTCTGCAGCTGGTGCCTCCACCGCTATGAAGAGCAGCGAGCATCCGATCTTAGAGCCCCTTGTGAGACGACCAAAGGTGTTAACCGCCAAATAATTTAAGTCGGCGAAAACATGATCGTTATTGCATTTTTGGTCTGCCTCCATTCTACATGATGTCTCTGAAGATCTCCTATTACTGTTGGAGCAACCTCATACCTGCAGGTCACGAGCATTCACAACTGTAGCAACTCGGGGGCGTGTGTACTGCCAACATGGGTTCTCCTTTTATGCCACCTGTGCAAAGTTTCAAACACAGATGGGAGCCGATTGTGTGGGGCCAGTGTTCAAACATGCCCGTGGCGCGATGTGCGTGTTGAGTGATTGCACACAGGACAAATTGAAATTATCACAGCACATAACCAAAACAACAAGCAATGTATCTGGAACATAAGCCGATATCCATATGCGTATAAGTACACACGGCTTCCGGAACACATAACAACTCCTACTGTACCTTGAACTTGTGTGCAGTCATTTGACACAGACAATTGCCCTTGATCGTGGCAATACATGGTTTCGTTGAGCATTTATGAAGTTCAGGACTTATTCCTCCGACTTACTCGTCAATGTCCCACCATTTCCCCGAAGAGTGAAGCCTCGAAGCTCACAAAAACCAAATTAATCATACATTCTCTCATTTGCTGTAAAGGAAGCTCATTATTATCTACGTATCTCGTCACAAACAACAGCCATGCAGACAAAAACATACCTTCCGAATGACTATACACCTTCAGTCTCCGATGTTTTGTGTGGACGAGGCACTCAGTACTTCAGGCATCTTGGCAACATCCTCTTTCGCCAAACCATCGCCTCTCATCTCCCTCGCTACGAGGCCACGTGCACAAAGCTGCAGAAGTCGATTGTTGTTGTCGAAATTATGGACGCATTGCGCAGTAGCTCTGACGGCACGGCCAACTTCATTCGATTCGACAAAGCTACCAACCTCTGGTACGCTCTCGATGATGTGGCTGCTCGACAAAAGGTTGGTCAAACAATTCGCGAGACCATCACCCAGCGAGATCCCGAAAAGAAAGCTGCGAAGGCAATGAAGCGTGTAAGAAACTACGAATGCAGAAGGCTTATCCGACGAGGCCCTAATTCTGATCACTCCACTACGGGTTCGGTGTGTACCCTGGAATCAGAAGAAGGAGGAGACTCCTCCATGGAGTCCCTTCCGTTGTGCGTTCGAAGTCAAGCAGCACCAGTTTCTTGTTTCGGCATAGAACTCACTGCTCTCGAGATCCCCACTAGCAGTGCGACGAACGAAGTCTGAGTCAGCAACAGCACTCTCGAGGATATTGCGCTGGCTTCACAGCCACCAGTGTTTGCAAGTGCGTCTTCACAAGAATGGTTAAACGCTTCGTCTCTGTCCGATGAAGATTTTGATGTGAGTGGCAGCATCGATCGCCTCTTTGACAAATGCAAGGCCGACGATCTTCTAGCGTAGCTGGATAGTGCTATCAGCGATTGTAACTATAAGAATCTCTGTCAGAAGACTACTACTGTTGTCTACATTATTTCTAAGAATATATTTTCGTAGAGAATTTGATCTACTAGCACATTAGTCGATTTCCTACAGTATTTGTATCTAAGTTAGTTCCACTCATTGTTGCCGCATCAAAACCGTCATATCCTTTGCCTAGAGTAGGGTGAGTAGGGTGCAACGAGACGATGCTATACTGCAGGAGGCCCATCCGTTTTGGCTTAGAGGGTTGCCTACCATCAGGCAAAACACGCAAGATCAAAATCAGAAAAATTCTCCGAATGCAAAAGGGCGCGCCAAACAGAAGTCATGACCAGAGATATAAAAAGCTTCATTGCTGAATAATAATCAATTAAAGATATTATTCTTGGAAGCATTCCCAACGAATAGTTAGGAACAGTTCCTTTGGAGATTGCGGTAGTTGATCATGGGATCACGGCGCCGAGAACCGTTCGACAAAGGTCATGCCGAAGCCTGTCAGGTTGTTTTGCCTTGTGAATGCTACAGACTTATTTCAAGCGGTTCAAGGCGAATCATGTAACCTTTGGCGTGCAAGGAGAACATAAGCTAAGAATTTCCTGTCCGGATCATCTCTACCACACAGCCACCGACTATGCAGCCTAAAACGTACCTTCCACCAGACTATGCACCATCAGTCTCCAACATCGTATCGCGGCCGGGGGGCTCTCTACTTTCGGCATCCAGGCAACATCCATTTCCGCCAAAGCATTGCTAGTCATCTTCCTCGCTACGAGGCCACCTCAACAAAAGTGCACAAGTCTATTATCGTTATTGAAATCGCCTACTTGTTGCGCTCCAACTCTGATGCTCAGCAGGCCCACTTATTCATCAGATTCGATACCACCAACAACCTCTGGTTCATCCTCGATGATGTGTCTGTTCGGCGAAAGATCTTGCAAACGATCCGTGAGGTACTCAACCATCGTGATCCTGAGAGACGACTTGCAAAACCCATCAATCGCGCTAGAAACAAAGAACATCGAGGAAAGCCTACCACGAAAGCACTGAAGTTCGACGATACTGTCACCGATTCATTCATGTGCAGCCTGGTATCACCAGAAGAAGGAGACCCACCCTCTTTGGAGCCTTCCTGTTTACAGTGAGACGCAAGCAACGCCCATCACATCCGTCGAGCTTGTTCAGGACGACAAACAATCATCGATTGAATTGACTCGTCGAACAAGCGAGTTCGAGTTCGATTCTACGATGCTAAGCTGCTTGAGGATATTTCTTTGGCGTCGCAGCATTCAGGAAGTTGATTCATCGCAAGATTGGGTTCTTTCCTGTTGACTGACAGCCAGCACGATCGATAGACGACTCCCTAACAAGGAGAAGACTGACGATGCCGACCTTTTTTCCTAGTAGAGAGAGCTATTCGTAATTACATGTTTTCATCATTCCCCAGCTACTGTAGCCCGTCTCGTCTAAACCCATAGGAAGCACACTTTCATAACACTTTCTGGATGCTGCTGCACTGTCAAATCAAGGACAGTCGCGTCCTGGCTTTTAGCACCCCAGTTCCAGTCTGCCAAGAGCCTGCCCTTTCAGATTTCAACTCTTCAGATTTTAGTCTCAGGCAACTTGTTGTCCTTGGAACCCCGATACAGGGAATACAATCATGACCAGATCTGCCGTGTCGGGCTTGTCAATGTACGTAGTCTGATGTGAACCATCTGCGTCCCTCTGTCACTGCGAACAGCGTTGTTACCTTCCCACATCTTAGACACAATAGAAGAAGGGGCAAATGGCTGGTAGTAATAAGGGCTCCATCTGTCCAATACCTTTAGATTCTCAAGAGAACAGAAGACACAGTGCGACAAATGCTTGCTCGTATCGACCCTGCTGTTGCCGCGTGTTCAAACTACAGCCATTGATGTGTTGTTGATGTAATGGGGTAATGGGGTACTGTTGTCATGAGCAGCAGTAATGCCAGCGAAATGGTTGACGTGTCGGTTCTAGCGGTATCATTGTATGTTTTCATCAGTGGTTCGTCCAAGGTTGCGGAAATTCTAAGTATAGTTGGAAAAAAGGCTGATTTTCCGGGTTTCCGTCTCTATTTTGTTCTGCCATGAAGCCAAAACCATCACAGTGAGGTCAAAACCAGGTTGGGAGGGTCATGGGGAGGGTACTGCGCTATCAGTTGAACGAAATAGTACTTCAATCTTGCATTTCTGTTTAGAGCCCCTCCAGGTGTCTCAGAAGCTGAGGATGATTCTTGTTTCAACCATCATCAGCACTTCAAAACGCTCTGGCCCCATTGCTATTCTGCGTTGTTGTTTTCACGACCGAGCCTTTACATGGGCTCGAGAAAACAAGGATGCAGCGCGTCAAGTACTGATGGTCCCAGAACCCATGGACCTTAACAGCCCCCTGTCAACACTTGAAGATTACTTGGATCACCGAGGTTGGAATGAAACGAATGAACAAAACACTCACGGAGTATCACTGTTGAGCCATGTTCTTTCAGCACCACTGACGCTCTGCTACAGTGCTCAACAACAGGATAACTCAATACAGAAACTGCCATCACGGCAATCATGGTGTTGCTTGGGTGCAAGAGCAGAATCGACTCTACCGCACGAGTATTGGAGAGAATGTCTCATGGGTTCCTCCAGACGAGACTGGTGCTTGGACTTTGTAGGGCCAGACCTTCAAGCTTCTTCTCAGGCTACAAACTTGACTGTGGGCGATTCGCAGCTAACGATGCAGAGGTACTATCAAGGATACTTTCATGACATGCCGCCTCCCGAGAAGACGTGGGACGGTTTCCTCTTGTTCAATCCTGGGCTGGGCCATCCCAATCTAAAAGAGGGGTGGCTACCGACGCTGAAAAAGCTCTGCGGACAGCAGTTGTGGTTGACAGCGCATTCTGACTTGGACGCTGAAAGAGACGCAAAGGTGCTGTGGGAAGAGCTAGGGCTTGACGTTGACTATCAACTCAACCCATTTGCAAGTCGTATCGTCTATCAAGATCCCTTTGACAGCACGCACTTTGTAAGCCCAAACAAGTACATTGCTTGGGTAGCTAAAGCATCATAGCTGATACATTAACGCAGCTTGTGGCTGGAGTTTTATTATATAATTATGAGTTTGATACTTGGCAATGCTAGAGCTGTTCGCTTTACTAGCCGCGCCGTGATCTCTTCATCTATGCAACAGTCTTCCCTTTCAACAATTCATACACCCAACACCTGCTTTGCGATCGAGACTTTCGGATACCTCAGAAGCAGAATGCAACATAACAATGCACTCGTGATCTCCTCGGGGCTCCCATCCTGGAAACAATCGATCTACTTCTCGTAGATCTCCACCAAGCTCTTACCATCGCGACTCAAGAAGACAGTGAGACGATCACCGGCAGCCGAAACATCGTAGACTTCGTCAGCATCTTCCACTTCGACGCTAAAGTAGGAACCACTGGCAATGTCAATGAGACATCCCGTGTTGACCGAAACGACCGCGTCTCCCGCAATCTTTGCCCTCACACCGAGTTCCGTAATGTAGCCGGCGTTGAGATGTGTAATGTCAAAGGACATTGCATACGTATCAGACTCTACCACGACGTTGACATCGTCTGTAGAGACCACCACGTTCGCAATTCGTTGGTTTTGAAAGTGGTGGACCTTGGGGGTGGGCATACTGTCAACGAGGGTGATGTGTGACAGGTCAAACACACTGACCTTGGTGGCAGTGTAGATGGCCAATGTGGTCTGTTCCACGTTGATATCGAAACCAATGGCCCTCCAGCGCCCGAGCTGGGCCCAGTTGGTCTTGCCATGCTTCTGGAAGAGGTAAACGTGTTCATCAGACGCAATAAGCACCCTGTTTTGGAACATTGCAGTTTTCTTTCCGAAACCTGGATCCGAACGCTTGATGTGAGGGTTTCGAACCTGGGCGTACTGGATATCATCACCTACAACCTTGTGCTGATTAGGGTAGGGGGTCCAGTCATCAGCGCTTGTCTCCTTCCACACCTCCACTCTTTGCCCGTGAGCAACGACAGCGTAGATGTCATGGACACTGACGGAACGGACGTCCTCAAAGTCATTGCAGAGAGGCTTGGACGTTTCTTGTGAGTCGTAGTCGAATACGCTAACGCAACCGGTGTCAGCGTCGAGGTAAGCCATCTCTTCGTCGTCGCCGTAGAACGCTTGACCGACATTAGGCACGTCTTGGGTGAGTTGGTAGTCAAGACCATTATCACCACCTCCTTCAAACGCGGTGGGGGCGTAACGAGGGAGAGGAGGTGGCTTGGTGAGCCCAACGCTCAAACCCACAACAAGAGCCGTGACGGCGATTCCGCAAATCACCAAGACAATGAGGCGACCCTTGCGAGAGCCATTATTGCTAATAGGACCTGGGCTCTCTTCAGGAGGTTCCGACGTTTCGGAGACAACCGTCTCGTTGTCCTTGGCCTGCTGCTGTTCCTCAGTGTCAATTTCTGGCATCATGGTGTAGAAGATCCCGAATTTGGCGAATACAGAACAAAATTCTCAAGTTATGGGCGAAGTGATTAGATCCTTGATAGATATCTATGTGACGCGCGTAAAGATACTTTTTCTGCTTGATGGTCGGCTCTTGGTACAAAAATTGTGTAGGTTCTTACGGGCATCACGTTGGAAGCAGTTCAAATTTCCTTATGGCGTGAGACTGTCGCTAAATAGGTTAAATCTCTAAGGTATCATAACATACAGTGATGAATACGTTTCAACATCGATTTAACAAGATTAAGATCTTGTTAAGTCTAATAGATCCCGGGAATTATTGGTCACTTATCCTAATTGCCGTCAATTTATCTTCATAGTATAAAATGTGTTTCATATTTTGCAAGGTATAAATTAGGGGTTCCACGCCTACTCCCACTGATGGCTTGTGTATTTACGGCTTCCGTTTCCTAAATAACCTTGTGACACACATACATTTCTGAGTCCCTTGGAATAGCACATGCAAAACTCGCGCGCTACTGAATTCCCATAGGAGTTCTCGTATCCATCTTAGAAAATAGCTCGAAGGAATCTCAGTTTCGCATCGAATGGTTAGATTTAGGAACACGTTGAAGTTCCCTTTCCTAGTCCACTGTACTGTCTTCACTGTCTACTGTGTATTTCTCTGATGAGGTGGCTCCGCTTGGAAGGAGAGACGGATGAGGCTCTCACCACGATGAGCAGCATTGAAAGCTGGCGCTACTGTGCATCTTTGAACGACTGTCAGATATCTATCACTGGGCAATCGCTAGCTTATAGAAGGATCCCGATCGAGAGACAATGAGATCTTTTCTCCAAACGCTGAGTTTCCTTCTGGGGGCCAGCTCTACTGTCCATGGCTTTGTAGCCCCCTCGACGACGACAAGATCGCACCATGTACTGCACTCGTCGCCCGCCAAAGTAGAGGGTATGGTCACTACATCTAATGCTCCTTCTGCTGACTGGGAACTTGACTGCTACTCTCGCCCCGTCATGGTCGATGGGAAGAAACTGTGGGACGTGCTGCTCACGGACGCGTCGGGGTCCTTTCGATACTCCAAGACGCTTCCATCAAATCAGGTCAACTCGAAAGAACTCCGACGTGTCGTGGAAGAAGTCATGGAAGAGAGTGATATCAAGCCACAAACGATTCGATTCTTTCGTGGAGCCATGTTCAACATGGTACGTTATAGTATGCATGTGCCACAGTTGTTGGTGCCTGTATGATGTCTGAGTCCTCGCTGACACAATTCCTGTTCTATTGTAGATCAACATTGCCCTCTCTGAAGTTGAAGTGGTTGCAAAGCCGTCACGTTGTACCTTTGAGTTGGCCTCATGGTTAGAGGAGCGACACAACAAGGTGTACCCAGAGATGGAGGGGTAAGTCGCATACTGCCGTTGTTATTGTCCGCATTGCTGTCTACAAGAAGACAGTATACTCTAACAAGACATCTCTTCTGCAACCAACCAACAGCTACAAAGCCTCCATGCGCGACCTTGGAAGCCGACCATCCTTTTTCGACGTTCGCACACCTCTAAAGCTCCCAGATGCCCTACGAGGTGAACAGTATGGATTGGTGGGCCTTCCAGTGGCGGAATTTTTGCCCGGTGGTGGTGTCACGAACGAAAACGTTGGTGTCGGAAAGCTCTGCACCATTCCGGAAGGAGTTCCTGCAGATTCCTTTGTGCAGGGCGTAGTCATCATGACGAGCCGCGCCGAGGCACTCGCCACGTGGCTCGCAGGAACCGAAGTGGTGGGCATGAAGTGTGACTTGAGAAAACGTACCATGGTGATGGAGACGGATATCGATAACGAGTACCTCATGGCTAAGCTTGATGATGTACAAAGAGAAGAGGCCAACATCTTTGAAGAAGGCAAGGAGTCTCTTGGTGGTTTGCATTTCATCAGCGTACAAAAAGACCAGGACTCCGATCCTGCTGGATTCTGGTTGCTACGTGATCTACCTGTAGGAATCTAAGTAGGAATCTAAGTAGGAATCTAAGTAGGAATCTAAGTAGTTTGTTATTCGATTGGCGACAATGAGGTTGTCTTGCTGCTTGGCATGAAGAGGAAAGCACAAAGATTGTGGTGATGTTGCTCATTAGCTCTCCGCAGCAAAAGACTCAGGAAGTCCATATCATCCTACAGACTCGAAAGATTTTTCAAGTAGTTGGTGAGCCTTAGCATGTTCGACGCAAGCATCTAGGCCTTTTAAAGAACTTTTTCGAGTGAAACCAGAGTGCCTTCAAATAGCAGCGAGAGCTTCCATGAGTGATTTCGTGTCAATTGCAGTGAGCACAGCCAGATCCGTTGCAAGCCTGGAATGCAATGCCCATATGTCATCAAAGCTCACAGGGTGTCGAGAAACGGGTGTATCACTAGAAGATTTGAATGAAAGTCATCTGGCCGTCTTTGCCTACTTTTTACTAGAAGCTGTATTGTCTTTGGTCGTCTTGCTTACATATTTTCTTCGTCACTTGCTGGCTATCGGTGGTATATAGGTCTTCGTTGTAGACTCGAGCTCAAGGCGTGTTTCTATGGTTCTACTCCTCTTCCTGTCCCACACAAAAGTTCAATGGATCGTCATTGGGGGAGAATGATGCAATCACAGTTGGGTTTTGATCATTTCGACCAGTACTTTCGACCAGTTCCCAAACATCGCTAGGGTCACCTGTCGCCACTACGTTGTAGCATCCATCGTCAAAGCAAATGTCACGGATCTCAGGACTGGTAGGGCTCGCCGATGGCGATGGACTTGGAACTGAGGAGGAAGTTGGCGATAGACTTGGAACTGGGGAGGAAGTTGGCGATAGACTTGGAGTTCCTGATGGTTTCGCAGTTGGCACTGGCGAGGAAGTTGGCACTGGCGAGGAAGTTGGGGCAGTTGGCACTGGCGAGGCAGTTGGAGTTCCGAATGTTGGTTTCGCAGTTGGCACTGGCGAGGAAGTTGG
>JAVCKV010196046.1:0-16875 GCA_032274145.1 Herpochondria borealis | reverse complement strand
CCTTCAAGTACTTGCCAATCTTCAGATGCATTTCGCATCGCACGCTTCCTTCCGCTGGTACCATCGAATAAGAAGCCTGTTGAATACGATCATGTGCAAACTTATACTTCCCAGTCGCAAGGCACTTGTCTAGAAGACCCAGTTTGCATGCGTCTTCAATTACCTTTGTAAGCCTTTCCTTACGGACGCTTCGTTCCTTTACAGAGAGTGTTATTTCTTCGTCTTTTGTAACCCGTATAAGCTCTCCTATCGTATCCAAATCGAAATGCGAGCAATAGAAGGCTGCCACCTGGAGAACTTCTCTTGACTCTTGAGATAAGCGCTTTAGGTTGTGTGTGACCAAATCGGCAATGTTGGCTGAGATGTTCGTCTCAGTTTGAATTCGCTTCACATCGAACTCCCACACCAACTTCACCAGGTTGTACTTAAGCAGCTTGCGCTCTTGTAAGACGTGTAAAAACTGCATCACATGGAAGGCATTTCCCCCTGTCTTGTTGTGTACTATCTCGGCCAACTCCTTCGTTGAGTCTCCTGATCGAAGACTTGTCAGCTGCAAGATTATATCGTTTACAGCGGCAACGTCAAGGTTGCTCAATGGAATCGTGGACAGAGCCCCCGTATCTTCCCTAACTTCCCGCATTAATTTTCGTAGCAGAGGACTATCCTCAACTTCGTCTTCTCTGTACGACCCCACGAAAAGAAGGCCTTTGATTTCTTTGTCGGTACAAACAAACGAGAGCAATCGGAGGCATGCATCGTCTGCCCATTGAAGGTCATCGATGAAAATAACAACAGGATGCTCTGGCGAAGCTGCTACCCTTAGAAAGTCTCGAACCATCGTTTTCAGCCTGTCGAATCCCCAATCTTTGATATAGATCTTATCCCCCATTTGTTCATCTGTTTTCCCAACAAGTTGTTCCATGTTTGGAACAACATTGCACAGAATCTCAACATCTGACTGCAACACTTCTTTGAGCTCTGCTGAAACCCTTTCAGCCTGACAGCTTTGACTGATCAAGTCGCACAGGTGCATTAGCGCATACGCAAGCCCTGCATAAGGCATTTCGCGACCCTTATTTTCATGAAACTTCCCCGACACGAAGAATGCACAAGAATCACGGAGAGTTTCCACCAGAGTAGTCTTGCCTGTGCCAGATTTCCCCTTGACTTCTACTACGCGAAGCATCTTGTAGTTGATGGCATCTTGAAATGCGTCGTGAAGAACTTTGAGCTCCTGCTCTCTCCCACACGGACTCAGGTCGCCAAAATCAAGCATGACGGAGAAGTCGCTGAGCGACGAGAGCTGTAACGGCGACCGCAGAGGGCTATTTCGTTCCACCATTGTCGTTTCTGCGCTTGTATGGGCGTCTGATAAGCATGCGGTGTCTGACTTTAATGACGAGATCAGCACGCAGAAAGAAAAAGTGGGATTGGAACAACTTTGTGACCAGTTTCTTCCGGGTCATTGTCATTGAAGAACAAGCAGTTTTATCCCTTCGAATGAAAGTACAAAAGCCGAAAACGTGCAGTTAACGGTCACTTTCAAAATGCGACGGTAGAAGTATACGCATAGTATCAGTGCACCGAATCTCTCTGTCACGACGGACGAGATGATGATGATTTAATTTCGAAATTCTTGCTCATGGCGCGTTGCTTCATTGTGCTCTGCTCATCGGCCCACCATGCCTGATTCTACGATGACGACAAAGGGAACTGCTGATGTTACGCAGACAAAGCCACCTGCCGTCATGAAACGGAACCCCCTTGAGTTTATCCTCACAGGGGGACAGCAGTTGTTTGCACTTGTTGCCATGGGTTTATATTTTCAGTACTTCGTCTATCGCACAGAGCGTCTCATGGATTCGTACCTCAACCATCACACGTTCCTACAGCAGCTTCGCGAGTCTGTCGCCCCATCTCCCGACTTTGGGGCTCCCCGGTACATCATTTTCAACTCAATGTCTGAAAGTGGTCAGGGACTTGGAAATGTCATGAACGGTTTACTAGCAACTCACATGTTGGGCTTGGAGTTCAATCGCACCGTTTGCGTTTCGGAGGAGTGGACAGAGTTTCACGATGCTTTTCATTCCCTGAAGGGAGAGGAATGCGAGTCAATCATTCAACCTGAACATTCCAGCGAGACCTCCATCTCGATCGTCAGCTTTGCGGATCCACCGAATGAATGTCGATTGCAGGCAAAACTATCGTCGTTAGAGCCTGTGCTGAGCATCATGTGCAACACCTACCCTCGATGGTCACTCACGCCCAACGGACTCTGGGATGCGCACTATGAACCAACGGAAGCATTGATCAACACATTGCCGTACAGCAACCGACCTTCGACTGTCGTTCACTTACGATTAGCTGACGACGAGGTAGATAAGAGAGCGGGGCTGGACACAGCCACGTTGAAGATGCTAGGTAAGAAACTTCCCAGTGATACGTTTCTTGTGACCAACAATGTCCAGTGGTACCATTGGTTTGAGAGGTTTGGGTGGAAGCACCCCGGATGGCACAAAGTCAAGCACTCGGCGCTGGACGGGGTCGAGTGGGGAGGTGATGGTATGGAGGAAGACTCGGACCAAGACCGTGCTATGCAGCTCTGGAGCGACTGGTATACCATCTTACGAGCAGATCATGTCTACCATACGCACAGTGACTTTTCTCTTTCGGCAATTCATTGGAATGAAATCGATTCCAAGACCATTCAAGGAACGACAGAGGATGGAGAATTGAAACTGACAGATGAAGCATGGAGAGTCGACGAGCCCATGCCTCGTGTAGTAGACCGAGTGGGCGATCAATTGAAGAACTGCGACAAGTCGACTGATGACATGATAGGAGCAAATTTTGTGGGCGATGAATTTGAAGCTGATGACGCACCGATCGATGATGAGTTTGATCGCGAACACATGGATGATGTTGTCGGGGAAGACAAATATCTCATCGGAAGAAATCCTAAACGAGACAAGGTCTTTAAAGACATGGAAGCACTACGGCCGCGTCTAGCAGAGGTGGGTCGCAAAGAATTGCACCTGCCGGAAGCGCTCATGCGCAAAGAAAAGCCAGAAGGATGGATGGACGACGCTGTCGCGGATGCTAGGGATCCTGGAATACTGATGGAAGAAGACAATGATTGAAATCTCATCAATCATATCACTGGCATCGCCGTTGCGTACCGATGCTCTAGTCGGATGAAGCTTGAGTCGCTCTCTTTCTACTTTCCTTGCGTTGTTTCAACAAAACCACTGAGGTGCTACTGACTGTGAAAGAAACATGCCTCGGCGACGTGTGAGGAAAAGTCACCTTGATTGATGCAACTGTTCAAACTCAAGTTGCTCCTTCTTCGACCGGAAAACATAGAGAACATGGAGCACCATAATCTGGTAGGACGCCTAGTGCCACGGGTAGAAGAAAATACGGCAGGGCTAGCCCAACAAGAATAATTTTGCAACGTAGCTTGCTAGCTCATTTATATAGCTTCCTCATCTATACTCTTGGATGGGATCGGATACTCCTCATGCTGACCACCGTACGTGACACTCAACACCTCAGGATCGATATCCTCCAAGAGTGCCTCTTTTGTGCAAAACTTGATCTTGGAGGACGTCTTGCTATCCAACAGCGCCTTGATGAGAGACCAAGCGGTCTCAAACCCAAAGGGTGCATTAACAAGGTAGACCCGTTCCAGACGTTCTGGATATTGCGCTTGTGCCACATAAATGAGCTTGCGAATCATGAAGCGAACATTCTTCTTTGTCACCATTGACATGTAGAAACCTGTTAGATCAAACAGCACAACAAATCGCTCTTGATTATCCTTCATGGATGCAATCATGAGTTCAATCATGTAGCACACATAACGCGTATACTCTTCAATCGCCTCATCAAAATCATCACCATATTTATCGGGTTGCCAGAATTCGAGCTTGTAGTTGGACATGACGCAACCCGCACGAGTGTGACCACAGAGCCTCCACGCCCCCGAGGGCAGTGCATTGGGAATCACAGACGGCTGAATCTGCTTGGGATTGTGCCTGGCTTGAAATCGAACTTGTTCCCAAAACAATTCGAGGGTCGTGGCTGAATCGTACTTGCGAGCCACTAGGAGGCGGTCTAGATGAGCATTGTCGGTCAACATGGACTCGCAAATCTTCTTGCATTCTTCAATGTCCTCCTTCTGTTCAGCTTCCTTTGCCCAAAACTCATTGTCCTCATGAATGGCATCCTGCACCAGCGTAATAAGCTGCTCTCTATCGATCGTCTCCTTCTTTGTCATGGTTTCTGTTTATTATTAGACTGGTAGTTTTATGACAGGTGAATTGGCAGATTCGAGACAGTGCATGTAACACTTTGATCGTGATGTCGTCGTCGGCTGCTTATGTGTGGTCGCGGTAAAACTACCGCTGTGATGGTGGTGTGGCAGCTGGTTTACTTTTTCGTCACCGCGTACAGACAGTCCCAGCATCTTACAGTGTCAGTAGTTTGTGTCTTCTCGTAACACACCTGCTGCCACTGCGCTGGAATCACTACCTGCATACCGCCGTTGGTCGTTCGTGCATATGTCATAAAAGTCACAACACCCCAACAAACTGCTGTCGTTCGCGAGATCCCTCTCATCCCCTCTTGATCACCAGTCGCATCCCAGATCATTCAAGAGAGCAGCGCCCATGCTGCGTCCTACTACACCGCGTGGTGGCAACAACAACATCAGTTCACCATCACGCAGATCACATCGCCGCACGGCGAGAGGTTTCAGAACGCCATCACGAAGATATGTGTTGACCTCGTGTCTTGGGGTCCTCTTGATACAAATCTACCTAGTGGAACATTTTATGGCAGCACACAATGTGCCTTCTCCCTTGATACATGTGCTGTCCGAGCCAGCGTTGCAACGTGAGCTGGAGAAACCGCCTGAAGAACAAACAAAGCTAATTGAGCCGATGACGCCAGCTCCGGCGACACCTGCCCCGTCACCTTCTCCGACACTTGCCCCCCATGAGAGGCCCGTGGAAGAACCACCCCGGTTGCCGAAACGGTTCATTCTGGTTGACACTTTGAGTCATGGGCAAGGACTGGGCAACGCTATGCATGGACTGTTGGCGTTTCACGTTCTAGCCAAAGAGTACGACAGGATTGTTTGTGTCTCCCCGGATTGGATTGAGTTCCATCGTGCCTTTCGATCACTCGTGAATCAAACAGAGTGTGCTGAGATTGCACAAGATCCTGACCCCCTTTTGCCCAGCCTCACTGTATTAAATTTTGGCTTGGGGACAACGGATCAATGTAAGATGCAGCATTTGCTATCGTCGAACTATACTGTGATTCGCATGAAGGGAAATACGTACCCAGGATGGAGTAACGTTCCACCAGGATTGTGGGACGAACATTATGAGCCTACGGAGGAGCTCCTTGGCGTTTTACCGTCTCAGCCTATTCAAACGGTGGTGCACCTTAGAGAACCTGACCCAACTCATGACTTTCGAGAGGGACTCGACAATGCAACGTTGCATGCGTTGGGCAAGGAGCTCCCGAACGACACATTTCTAGTGACAAACAATGTTGACTGGTACAAACTCTTTGAAGATCAGTATGGTTGGCGCAACCCTGGATGGCTCAAGGTCGAACATTCAGCAAAGCATGGTATCGGCTGGGGGAGCAACGACGCAAACGTCTCTGCCGAGGATGCAGCACTGCAGTTGTGGAGTGACTGGTACACAATCCTGAAAGCGAAGCATGTTTATCATACACACAGCGACTTCTCGTTGTCGGCGATCCATTGGAATAATATTGACTCCAAGACGATTCAAGGGACCAACGAGGAGGGCGAGTTAAAGCTCATGGATGAATATTGGCGCGACGGTCACTATCCGCCACCTCTAGTCAACCGCACCGGTGATCAACTCAAGGACTGTGCCACTCTTGAGCCGAAGCGTACAACGAAGTCCGGTCATGTCACGAAACCTCGCTATACTCATGTTGACTCTAAAACCGTTGCGGGTTCTCCTCTGGCACGCTACATTATAGTTGAGAATCACATTTTGCGTGGGCAAGGGCTGGGAAATCTCATGCACGGAATGTTGGCGTTTCACGTTCTTGGCAAAGAGTTCAACAGAATTGTCTGTGTCTCCCCAAGATGGATTGAGTTCCATCGTGCCTTTCGATCGCGTTTGAATCGAACAGACTGCGCAGAGATTTTCGCACGTTACCAAGTTTCGCCCAAGATCAAACTTCTCAGCTATGATACACACCCAGCTGACCAGTGCGTTATTCAAAGCATGCTGTCATCGAATGAAACTGTGGTTCGCATGACTGGTAACACGTACCCAGGATGGAGTACAATTCCACCAGGATTGTGGGATGAATACTATGAACCTACCGAGGAGCTTCTTGGCTATTTGCCTGCGCCGCCGTATAAGACCGTGGTACATCTAAGAGCACCAGATCCAAGCAAAGACCAGAGGAAGGGAGTCGACAAGGTGACGTTGCATGCGCTGGGCAGAAATCTCCCGAACGACACGCTGTTAGTGACAAACAATGTTGATTGGTACAAACTTTTTGAACAACACTATGGTTGGCGCAACCCTGGATGGCGGACCGTCAAACATTCGGCAAAGAATGTGAACTGGGGGAGAAAGGATGTGAGTGTGCCTGCTGAGGAGGCAGCCCTCCAGTTGTGGAGTGACTGGTACACAATCCTCAAAGCGGAGCATGTGTATCATACACACAGCGATTTCTCGTTGTCAGCGATCCATTGGAATGAGATCGACTCGAAGACGATCCAAGGTATGAATGCGAGTGGCAAACTATTGCTCACCGACGAATATTGGCGCGACGGTCGCAACCCGCCACCTCTAGTCAATCGTACGGGTGATCAACTCGAGGGCTGTCCTCCCTCGTCCCTTGCTACTGCTGGAAATGCTACAAGTACTCCCCGGCGCTACATTATGGTAGAAAATCACCTTTTGGGTTCGCAGGGACTGGGCAATGTTATGCACGGTATGTTGGCGTTTCACGTGCTTGGGAATGAGTACAACAGAGTCGTCTGTGTCTCCCCCAAATGGACTGAATTCCATCGTGCCTTTCGATCTCACGTAAATCAAACAGAATGCGCTCAGATTGCAGAAAACTACCCAGAATCGCCCACTCTCATATCTTTGAATTATGGCGAAGATTCCCCTGCTGATCAATGCGAAATGCAGCAGTTGCTGTCTTCTAGTAAAACTGTGATTCACATGATTGGTAACACCTACCCGGGGTGGAGTAAAATTCCACTTGGGATGTGGGATGAACACTACGAACCCACGGAGGAACTCTCACGTTTTCTGCCTTCCCAGCCCTATCAGACAGTGGTGCACCTAAGAGCACCTGATAGCAGGGGGGACATACGAAAGGGACTTGACAATGCCACATTGAATGCATTGGGTGGCAAACTCCCGAATGACACATTTCTGGTGACAAACAACGTTGACTGGTACAAACTGTTCGAAGAGAAATATGGCTGGCGAAACCCCGGGTGGCTCAAAGTCAAGCATTCGGCACTCTCTGAGCACTGGGGCAGCAATGACGCAAACGTGTCTACTGAAGACGCAGCCATGCAGTTGTGGAGCGACTGGTACACAATTCTGAAAGCGGAGCACGTGTACCATACTCACAGCGACTTCTCGTTGTCGGCAATCCATTGGAATGAGATCGACTCGAAGACGATCCTAGGTACAGATGCGAACGGCGAACTATACTTCACTGATGAATATTGGCGCGACGGCCACAACCCGCCACCTCTAGTCAACCGTACAGGTGACCAAGTCAGAGACTGCCGCGATATCAAGCAGCAACCGCGACGCTACATTGTTGTACAGAATCACCTTACACAGGAGGAAGGACAGGGACTTGGTAACTTAATGCACGGTCTTCTGGCGTTTCATGTGCTTGCCAAAGAGTACAACCGCCACGTGTGTGTTTCTCCATACTGGTTTGAGTTCCACCAAGCCTTCCGATCTCAGAATCTACTTGAGTGTGCAACAGTATTAGCTGAGAATCCGAAATTCCCCTCGACCTCAATTTTGAACTTTGGACTCAACCCCCCCAATCAGTGTAGAATACGAGACTTGCTCTCGTCGGACAGACCTGTTGTTGGACTTCGTGGCAATACTTACCCCGGCTGGAGCACAATTCCACCGGGTCTGTGGAACGACCATTATGAGCCTACTGAAAGGCTCCAGAAGTTTTTGCCGCAAAAACCTTATCCTAGGACCGTGGTGCACCTGCGCGCTCCTGACGATTCGAAAATAGACTGGCGGAAGGGACTCGACAATGTCACATTGCATGCATTGGGCAACAAACTTCCCAATGACACATTTCTGGTGACGAACAATGTTGACTGGTACACAGTTTTCGAAGAAAAGTATGGTTGGCGCAACCCTGGATGGCTCAAGGTCAGACATTCGGCAAAACAGCGTAGCAACTGGGGGCGAAATACTGCAAATGTGTCGGCTGAGGATGCAACCCTACAGTTGTGGAGTGACTGGTACACAATCCTGAGAGCGAAGCGGGTGTATCATACACACAGCGATTTCTCGCTGTCAGCGATCCATTGGAATGAGATCGACTCACAGACGATTCAAGGCACGGATGAGAAAGGTGAATTGATACTTGCTGATGAATATTGGCGCGACGGTCACAATCCACCGCCTCTAGTCAACCGCACGGATGATCAAGTCAGAGACTGCCACCCTATACACCCCGAGGGTAAGCTTGTCAAGGTTGAAACGCCCGCTCCGAAAGTTTCTGTATATTCCGAGGGTAAGCTTGTCAAGGTTGTAACGCCCGCTCCGAAAATAGTTTCGTACAGGGTTGAGGCATCCATGCCAGGATAACGGGTCTACTCTGGCAACCAGGAGGACATTTTAATATCATCGATAGGAGTAATGAAATATGTCAAGAGTCCATGATTTTCACAGGGGTTCGTTCGCAATATGACGAGAAAGACAAGGCCAAGCTCTGTCATTCTCGCAGGACTCACCGCTTGGCAGCGCTCGCTATGTTGTAGTTCCTGAAGCAAAAGTCCTGTATGAATCTACTAATGGCATCGTTCCATCGCTCTTGCACTTATGCAAATATGAAGGGCGGTTTAGCATCGACCGCTCAACTAGGATTGAGGGCTTTAGAAAGGCAGTTCATTCGGCGTGATTTAGCCAACGGCATGCACGGCCTTAAATAATATTATTTGTCATGTGTAGTCAACTGCCAAGGCTTGTAGCAGGAGCAAAGCTGGTGTTATTCAGCTGCTCGATGATCAAACTCTCCTCCAGGAGCATATTTTGAACTCTATCGAGCAAGCACGTGGAATGTTGTCGCGACTCGCTGTGCTCTGCGGTGTCGTATGCGTGACTGATCGTTTGCAGGACCTCAGAACACTGGCAAAGTGCTCGCAAATTGTGCTCACCATTCTCGCATCTTTGATACGTGTAGTTTAGGAGCGCAGCACACCCTGCTGCCCTGACAGTTTCGTCATCTTTGTGCCTCGTCATGCCCTTCAAGATTGAAGTCAATTCCGACTCCGAGGCCTTGGCAACCATCTTCTTATCCAGATCTACAATAGAGTTGGATAGCAAGCGGAACCCATCAGCTTGGATAGTCTTGTTCGCACGATGAATACGCATGACTTCGCACAAACCTGTAATTCCTTTCCGTATTGTATCTCCGCAATTTGGAGCTTCCGAGAGTGATCGTAGGCAACCAACTGCTCTCCAAACAACCGCTTCGCTGGCTTTGTGTTTCAGCATCATACAGATTATGCTTTTCGATGCTCCTGATTGAATCACAACTCCACGGTTGTCTATGTTAGTCTCGGAGAGAGCCCAAATAGTGACACAGGCGAGTTCCTGGAGGCTTGCATCAGCGATATGATTCTTCATACATTGAATGATCCGATGGGGTAACTTGACAGGGATCGTTGTGGTCTTGAAGTGATCGTGGTGTTTGAACACTGTCCAAAGAGACGTGAGGCAAGAACGCTGAATTTCCTTGGCGTCTGGTGTTTCGGACATAATCTTCACGACCACATCGGAGACTTGTTCTGGATCTTTACTTTCCACTACCTTCTTTAGCAAGGCCTCGATCTCAGGGAGCGGTGGAGGGGGCATATTGCCTCGGTTGCAGGTTGGTAAAAGACACATGCCGTGGCACACGACTCGGTTACCTTGCTGATCTCGCATTTCTTCCCTTGGGACTTTGACGAACGACAAACGCTGCCGGATGATATCGTGTGTTTGTGTTTGCCCACATGTTGGGCAAAGCCCCTTGCGAAGCAAACTCTCCCTCGGTAAGACTCTCCCGGTCCCACTGAGAGCCAGAGAAGGCTGCATGGGCTGCGTCGATCGTGGGTTGCTCATATTCGCACAGTGATGTGAGGGTATTCTGCTTCGGATGTTCGAGGAGTATTTTCTGGCATGAGAGCTGATTGCTGCTCTTGGTCCTGATCTCTTTACATGTTCAATGTACGCGGTGGGAACTCGAAAAATCTATCGTATGAATCGCTCATGGATGTTTGAGAACTTGATTTTTAGCCAGTGTACTGGTCACTTTTGGTAATCCAGTAGAAGTACCCAGTAGCGTATCGCATCGTATTCGAGAATAGGCAGTTTGAAAGTCGTGTTGGAAATCAGAGCAGTGCAAAATCTAAAATCTCAAACATCCATAGGCACGTCTGAACATAAGCTGAAGAGCCTTTTAATCCGCGATACCATTTTAATCAACAAGAACGCTTCCTAAATGCATTGACCAAAGGTTGCTTCTTGTTGGAGTGCCCCGGCAAAGATCTGCATTCTGTACCACAAACAGCCAGAATGAATCAATCCTGCCAGTCAGGAAGATACTTTTGTCGTGGAGGACTCACGGACCAGCCTGCGCTGCAACCTCCGATGAGTCTGACTCACACGAAATACCGCGCCCAGAGCAGGCTATGGTTTGCTTGGTTCGCCCCGACCAGAAAGGGGTCACTCCTTTCTCCACCTTCTCGGCTGGAACATTCACAGCGATTTGTACCCTGCCTGCGGAATGAAGCAAATTTCGGGTAACAAGCTGCATCTCAAGAGCCGCCTGGTGGGCACATCTGTCGCTTATATGTTGTCAAGGCCGAATTGATCATTGGAATTGCACGACACAGCATAAAGGCAGTTCTTAGCTCTGTAGTGGAGGGTTTCGTTCCCAAACTTGCCGTAATAGCGTCCGCGTCAAAGGGAAGCTCGCTGCCGTTGCATCGAAAAAAGTCATGAGGTATCTTGCGCTTGGCAAACAGGTACGTCCCAGTATCATCTTTGTAGTTTTGACAATAGTGCAGAGTCTTGGGGAGTGCCATTGATGAGGGCATGTCAGACGAGCATACATTGGATGCATTCCCAGCAATCCTGTCGTCAATCCATGTCCAAGCTTCCGTCGGAGATTGAGTTTTGGGATCCGAAACCATGTAGTGAGACATGAGTGCGAAGGGTAACTCCAAGTTGGCAACTGCCATGGTGAAGGCATACATTTCTGCTAGCAGATGCGGATACTGCAGATGTACTTTTGGTACAAATTCCCACCAGCTGACTGCGATGCGTCGCCAGTCCGATACAGTCGCTAGATAGACTGGACCTGCCGCATACTTGGTGTCTGCATCCTCCAGGCTCGTGTGAGTACAGGGGCCATCACAGACTGCTGCCTTGGAAAAGTTGCGCCAAGCTCCCTTGGTGGAGGACGTTTCGGCACGAGCCCACGCTCCACCAACTCCAAAGTGCTGTCCAGCTGCAAACCCATGCTGTACTCTAGAGGGTATTAGCTCTAGCGGTTCGTGTGCTGTCAGCGATGCGGATCGCAGCGCTACGGCTCGGCCGTTTGTATCCGAGAATTCAACTTGTCGTTTTCGAATCTTTGCTGTCCACCGAGGTGAACGAATGATTGATGTAATCGGTTGCAAGAGTAGCATATCTGGATCCAAGAGACAAAGGACTGTACTGTTGGATAGATTGGTGTGCTCCAAAAAGTGTAACAGACCACCAGGCTTGTTGCTGTACTTGTAGTCTCTTCCGTTGACCGTCTTGAGTGAACAAGATGGAGCAAAGTGAACACGAAATAAGCCAGTCGTATCAATCCCACTCCATTCCTTTGAAATCGCTTGTTGCTGCTCTGCTGTACATCCTGATGCGATGCGAGTCACCGGTCCAACGTGTCCAACCGCTTGAGCTGAGTACCAGAGCGCAATTCCTTGCCAGTGTTGATACCCCGAACAGTCGGTGGAAAACACTATATGAACTTCCTCATCGCGATTTGAGTCAATCTTTCTTTCTATATGATGAACTTGATGCGCGTGCCAAAAGGGTGCCTCCGATAATAGCGTTGATGATGGTTGCAGGCCAATGAAGAGCTGGATCAAAGAGAGGAAGAAAACCACAGCGACGAGGAGAATCACATGCTGGTTCTTTTTCTTGAATCTCATAATGAGTGAAGGGTCTGGTATGATGCAGACTACAACGTGTTCGTTAGCTCATCATCCAACAGCGTCGTCCACATCTAATCTCGATGAGGAGAGCAAACTGACAACACTGAACACCCTCATCATAAAAGTCGCGGATGATATTGAATTTCACCCTACCGGTACTGTACTAAAATACTGTGTTGAAAAGCTATTCGACTTACTTGATACTTGGTTCAAGAACATAACTTGGTTGTCCATATTATAGTCTTGCAACGATTTGCTGGCACGCTTGCTCACAACACTATGTTTTCCGGCAGAGCTCCAACGCCAAGACAATTTCAAGCTATTGTCACTGAACGTAGAGCTACGGGCTAACGTCAAATATTGTGTCGTGCATCATGCATGCGAGTAAGACTGACTGAGGTTTGGTCACTTCTTGTGGGCCAAGGTACACGTACCAGTCCCACTACGTAGCCGAGGCTTGGGATCATCGGGTGCTCTTGCCATTCACCGCACGATTTGAGGAATGCAGTTTGAGTGACGAATGTGAACATGGGAGTGTCTGTGACATAAAGCTAACACCGACCACCCATGGACTAGGACTGTGCGACCATACTATACCCCTCTTCTGAATGAATCAATCTACTCCAACGTCAACTACCTCTTCTACACAAAACCAATCTGATCTTCCATCACTGACTTCTGCTCCACAGAAACAATATGCTCTGCCATCAACGATCTGATAGGACTGGCGTAAGTTAAGAAGTTGACGCCAGTACCCAGCAAGCTGTCGGTTGTACAGACAGTACTCGGTATCGATAACCCCATCCTTTTAGAAAATGATCTGCCAGATCGCAACACCATCAAATTGCGAGAGTGAACATCAGAGAACCAGATAGGTGTGCTTGTTTACATATTTGAAACCTCGAGAGTAGCATCATACGCGAAGGGAAAGCTTTATAGTAGAATGGGAAAGAATGTAAAAGGTCGTAAGAAGACAAAGAAGAAGCTCTCGCAGACCTCCAAACAGAACTTTGTGTCAGAGGCTGGGCTTGGGTGCTACATTGTTCGCGAAGAACACCCAGGAAACATAATTGATTTTGAAAAGGTAGATCCGGAAGAGTTCGAAGGCGAAGATGTCCCAGATGTTGCTATTGATCCTGACGAAAAGACGCTGTCGCTTTGCAATGTGGACAGTGTATTCAAAGTCTCCTACATTACAGTCTACGAGACTAAATGCTTTGGAGGTGACTCAACAGAGTTGAAACAAGGTTTTACGACTGACAACGACGGCAACACAGTACCGTGCTTGACGTTCATCGTGCTATGCCCACCTTGCATGTTTGTACACTTGTGTTTCATGGAGACGGAGGACGTTTTGAGCGTTCGAATCGAGAATGATGTCCAAGAGTGGAACAAGCATCCTTCTCCAAACGACAGCCATCCCCAAGCCCTATCATTTCCACTCGCCGGAGGCCCCTTTCTGTGTACGCAGGGAGAAAACGGGCACCTTACACATTTCTTCTCTGGAAACCTGCACGCAATCGACTTTCGCTGTCCCATTGGTACACCCCTGCTTGCTGTAGGCGATGGGGTTGTCATTGATTCTCAAGCTGACAACTCGCTGACGGGAGTCGCAGTGTCGAATCTATTCAAGTGGAACAGCATCATACTGCAACTTGACAATGAAAATGACCCGCTGTTTGTCGAATACGTGCATATCGAATCCAGCGCCGTTGCCAAGGGCCAACGAGTTGCCGCCGGCGACGTGATTGGAACAAGTGGGTCGATCGGCTTTAGTCCAGAACCTCATCTCCATTTTGCCGCTTATCGAAGCGCCGCCGCAGATGCAGCTACGGTGCGAGTCCGATTTCGAGCCCAAAATGGAATCTCCTTCCTTCCCAACGCAGGATCGTACTACGATGGTGAGCGCGGCCACCAGGGTTCTGCGAGTAGCTGAATGGGAACCTACCAATATTCTGGTATGTGAGCTACAGAAGCGAACGAAAATTGAAAGCCTTTGGAAATGGTCGCTCAGTCATGCTAACAGCGGGCTCTATTATAGATATCTGCGGCGCACAACGTTTCACAGAGATTGATTCCCGATCCCCAGATTCCAGATAGTCTGACTGCAGGAAAAGCGCGGATCCGAGGTCACGGTTACGTTACATAAAGTATCAGCTTAGCCGGCTTCCTTGGGGATGCGAGATGCTAAACCTTCTTGGATAGACTGACTCGACTCTATCTATCTTCATCTCCTCTATCATGTTGCATTGTGAAAGATACAGTAGAATGAGCACACTACAGAGTACAGTACATGTACCGTACTCGTTCTCTACTGGAGTAGCACTGTACTGTGCTAAACAACCAAGATGTCTGTTCGTCTACACGGTCGGAGGGAGCCTACGACCAACCAAATCTCTTGCACTTCACACCATCTTCCACAATCTTTCTTCCAAGCTTCAATTCACCATGCCAAGCGCCGCGACAAGAGTTTTGGAAGCCAAACTGGCTGCCCTGAATGATCCTCAATGGGACAGTAGCGACGATGAAGCTGCTGTCCCAGAGAAGGCTGTCAATACGAAGAAAAAGGGCACGGGGCAAAAAGTTGTCAAGAACAAGCCTGGTGGCAAGGTCGTCGAGAAAGAGAACGCCTCCGAGGCATCCAACGTGATCTACCTTGGTCATCTCCCTGAGAATTTTGAAGAGGCGGAACTCCGAGGATTCCTGGGTCAGTTTGGTCAAGTTACTCGCGTCAAGCTTTCGAGAGCCCGCAAGACTGCCAACTCGAGAGGTTACGGTTTTGTCGAGTTTGATGATGCAGAAGTTGCCGCGATTGTTGCCGATACCATGAGTGGATACTTGATGGGCGAGAAGCGTGTTGTGTGTCACATCTTGCCGAAGGAAAAGGTTCATGCCGACTTGTTCAAGGGTGCGAATCGGGTCTTTCACAAAGTTAATTGGGCGGGACGGCACCGTGCTCAAGTGAACAAGCCCAAGACGGCTGAGAAGATGAAGGAAATCACAAAGAACCTAATCAGTAGAGAGCGCAAGAAGCGAAACAAGTTGAAGGAACTGGGTATTGACTACGATTTCCCGGGCTACGAAGCGTCACACGAGGCGTTCCCCTCCAAGAAGCCCAAATCTGAGAAAACTAAGGGAGAAGAGGATAAAGTGAAGGAGCCTTCACCAAAGAGAACGAGAAAGATGTCTGAGGGAAGTGTTGCAAGTACTGATTCGAAGAAAGAGAAGAAAAAGCGGTCGCGAAGAGAAACGAGCGCGCGCAGCTACACAAGCACCGGTTGCACCCTATATAAAGCGTCGTGTGCCCACTTACTGCCATGCAACGCAAGAGCAATTAGAGCTAATTGAACATAATGCGGACACCGTGCTTGAAGAAATAGGCATTGAGTTCAGGGATTTTCCGCGGGCATTAGAATTGTTCAAAGAAGCAGGGGCAGATATCGATGGCGAGCGGGTTCGCTTTCCGCGGGGAATGTGCCGCAAAATAATTCAAGATAGCGCCCCGCGTGAGTTTATTCAGCACGCACGTAATCCGGCGAAAAGTGTACCTATTGGCGGCGATAACACTGTTTTAGTGCCAGCCTATGGTTCGCCATTTGTGCGCGACATCGATAATGGTCGCCGTTACGCTAATATTGAAGACTTTCAAAATTTTGTGAAGCTGGCTTATATGTCGCCGTCTCTGCATCACTCTGGCGGTACCGTCTGTGAACCGGTTGATCTACCGGTTAATAAGCGCCACTTTGATATGGTCTATTCGCATATGCGTTACAGCGATAAACCCTATATGGGTTCAGTAACGGCTGCCGAGCGCGCTCAAGACACAGTAGAAATGTCGAAAATATTGTTTGGCGATGACTTTATTGATCCGGCCACCGGCAATGAAAAAACGGTAGTAATCAATCTGATCAATGCCAACTCGCCTATGACTTTCGATGACACCATGCTTGGCGCGGCAGAAACTTACGCGCAGGCCAATCAAGCCACCGTAGTTTCCCCTTTTATATTGGCAGGGGCTATGTCGCCTGTGACGGTGGTGGGCACGGTTACTCAGATTCTCGCAGAGGCGCTGGCAGGTATGGCATTTGTGCAATTGGTGCGCCCTGGAGCGCCTGTCGTATTTGGTACTTTTGCGAGTAGTGTTTCAATGCAATCGGGTGCACCGACCTTTGGTACACCTGAACCTTCCTCTGTTTTATATATTGCTGCAGAGTTAGCTCGGCGCTTAGGTGTGCCTTTTAGATCTGGTGGTGGTCTGAATGCATCGAAGCTGCCTGACGCGCAAGCGGCTTATGAGGCGGCCAATACGCTGCAGTCTGCAATGCTTGCAGGGGTGAACTTTATGTTGCACACCGCTGGTTGGCTAGAAGGTGGACTGGTGATGGGCTATGAGAAAT
>JAVCKV010196045.1:0-49080 GCA_032274145.1 Herpochondria borealis | reverse complement strand
GGATTGCCAAAGCTGCTTATCGGCTTCATTCATGGGTTTAAGTTGACGAATAACCAGCACAACTTGATTAGGCTTTGGCTTATCTTTTTGTTCACCCTTTTGCTTGTCATCAAAAAAAATGCTATCAATAATAACAAGAGGTGGATAATTATTGATGTATTACGTGCCTTGTTTTTATCCTTTCGTTCTAGCGCATTTACTGTGATCATAACCTACTGTTTTTCTATGATAATAATACTTTGTTCCAGTCCAGTTACTGGCTTTAGTGTCTATTAGACGTTTATTAACGTGCAAAATGGTTAAAAAAATATTAATTGAGCTACAAATTTATCAATTCATATGTATAAAAAATAGTATATGTTGGGTAAGATATCAATTTGCAGCTTAATTATGATCTTACTTTACTCTGATTTTCCCTAAGTTTCCCTAGGCAATACCCTTGTACGAATAGCATCTAAGCATATCGTAAATAAAATGATAATTCTTCTTTAAGACAAATAATACCTCTTATTTGGTAAAAGTAACAAACTGATGCTAATTCTATATCGTAATATATTAAATTAGAGCCTACATAACTAAACTTAACCAACTGATGAAAAATTATAACTATCTACTTCTTGCCTTATGTCTAAGCCTTTATTTTACAAATATAGAGGCGCAAGTTAGTTTTACTGACAAGACAGATGAGATCATGCAAATGCAAAATTACAGTGGTGTTGCGATAGCTATATTGGATATGAATGGTGATAGTAATGATGATATTGTTAGGTTGTCTCAGGGTACAGATTTGTTTATAGATTACCAATCTTCCGATGGTTCGCCCTTTGAGATGGTCGAAATAGGGAAAGCATCTAACTCTAGTGAGTGGAGTATGTGCGTCGGGGATGTCAACAACGATGGCATAAATGAAGTTTTTTCAGGAGGTATAGGTGAAGAAATAGAGATATTGACTACTGATTTTAATGCGGCTTCCTATATTATGGACACATTGCCAGGAGGTACCAACATTTTTGTTCAGGGTTCTAATTTTGTAGATATCAATAATGATGGACTGTTAGACATTTTTGCGTGTCATGACAATGCAGCTTCCTACATTTGGGCTAACAACGGTGATGGTACGTTTAGGAAAGAAGATACATGGATAGATTTCTCGATTGACGGAAGCTTTGGAGAACCAGCAAGTGGTAACTATGGAAGTATTTGGGCAGATATCGACAATGACGGAGATTTGGATTTGTACATTGCAAAATGTAGACAAGGTGTTACCGATGTGACCGATCATAGAAGGATCAACAAATTATATCTTAATAATGGAGATGGAACATTTGTCGAGGATAGTGAGTCTAGAGGTTTAGACATAGAATGGCAGTCATGGACAGCTGATTTTCAAGATGTAAATAATGATGGATTTTTGGATCTATTTATAACCAACCATGATCATCCCGCTCAGTTGTTGCTGAATGATGGCGCTGGTAATTTTACGGAAGTTGAGAATACAGGCATAAATGTAACTGGGCTTCCTATCCAAGGAGTAATGAGAGATTTTGACAATGATGGCTGGGTAGATATTCTTGTAGCGGGAAGAACAGGGCAATTATTTATCAATAATAGAGATAACACTTTTACTGAGATTTTTGATTTATTTGATGCAAATAACATGGAATCGTTTGCACTTGGTGATCTAAATAGCGATGGATATGTGGATATTTATGGTGGATACGCAAACGTATATACTACTCCGAGTAATGTAAATGACAAAGTGTGGATCAACAATGGCGGTGACAATAATCATTTTGCAGTTCATTTAAGAGGGACTATTTCAAACATAAATGGTATCGGTGCTTGGGTAGAGATCTATGGAGATTGGGGGAAGCAAGTAAGAGAAGTGCGATCAGGTGAGAGTTATGGGATTATGAATTCGACGACACAGTATTTTGGACTTGGCGACGCTGAATCGATTGATTCTATGATTATCAAGTGGCCATCAGGGCTAGAACAGACTGAGTATGAGTTGTCGACAAATAGCAAGGTTACAATATTAGAGGGAGGTTGTCTTGCTGAGGCACCAGAGATATCAATTGCAGGTAATTTGACTTTTTGTTCGGGAGATAGTGTAGTACTAAGTGCGCCTGTAGGCCTGGCCTCTTACGCTTGGTCCAATGGTGCGACTGCATCAAGTATCGTAGTCTATGAATCTGGTAATTATTCTGTTAATATAGAGAATGAGGAAGGATGCACAGGATTCTCAGAATCTTTTACTGTAGTGGTAGATCCTGCCATAAATCCAATGATAGCACTAGATGGGGATAATACGATATGCGAGGGAGAGACAGTAACCATAACGTATCAAAATGATTCTGGATCAGATTTTATCTGGTCAACAGGAGATAGTTCGCAATTCATCACAGTAGCGACTTCGGGTATCTACTCTGTAGGTGCAGAGGGTTTGTGCGGAATTTTTCAGTCAAATGCAGTAGAGGTAATTGTTGAGGCATTACCAGATGCACCAGTTACAACGGATGCAATTATAGAAATAGGCGAAGTGGCAATCTTGACTGCAGAGGGAAATAATATTGTTTGGTATGAAAATGAAGATACTCCTGATGATCAGTTCTTCGCAAAAGGAAATTTGTTAGAGGTCTCTGGTGTTGAAACTGATAGGCAGTACTTTGCTGCAGACCGTTTAGGAAGTGTTGGTGAGGAATCATCAGTTGGAATGATTGATCATGCTGGTTCGCTTTACAGTGGAGCACAGAACAGAAATAATCTTTTGATATTTGATGCATTGGCTAATTTCTCCTTAGATTCTGTTAAAGTATATACAGATGTAGCTGGGGTAAGGAAAATGCTTCTATTTAATTCTGACGATGTGTTACTTGATGAGGTCTTGATTGATGTTCCAGTAGGGGAGTCCTATGTATTTGTTGGGCTGGCTATTCCAGCAGGAAACAATATGTATGTTACCACAGATGAGGATACAAATGTATCAAACATTGGTCAAGTGAGTCCTAGGCTGCAAAGAAGTAGTGAAAATGTATCATACCCATACGTTGTTGATGATGTAGTAATCCTCAAAAACTCTAATTTTGGCAGCGATTGGTATTACTATTTCTACGATTGGAAAATTTCGACAGATACAGGAAGGTGTCCTGGTGAAAGATCTGTTGCGGAGGTCATAATCGAAACGGTGTCTGCAGATGATATTTCTTTGTCAGAAAGTATTCGCTTATTTCCAAATCCAGTTGCTAAAACGTTGACTGTAGATCTTGACGAACGATTTTCTTTCCCTGCACAAATTAGCTTTTCCAATGCCTTGGGGCAGACGATATTGAAAAATGTATTGCGATCAAGTGGTGATAGCATAGATGTTAGTCTACTTCAGAATGGGGTCTATTATGTTGTTGTCAAAACTGGAAGTGCAGAGGTCACCAAAAGAATAATTGTAAGTCACTAAAAAAGGCTTAGTAGTAGAATAACTTTTAGAATAGTATAATGAAATATTAAAATACAAGAATGAAAATTATATTTAAAATTGCACTTTTATTGTTTCCGTTTGTGATCAGTTCACAGTCAATAACTTTTGAAGAATATGCTACAGGTTTTACAGCTCCTGTAGAGATAGCCAGTGCGGGAGATGGTAGGTTGTTTGTAGTAGAGCGGAAAGGTAAAATACGAATCATCCAGCCAGACGGTACAGTAAATCCCATTGCATTTTTGGATATTGATGGCTTAGTATTCGATGCTAGCAATCAAGATGAACGGGGGCTTTTAGGTATCGCTTTTCATCCAGATTATGCAAGTAATGGTTTCTTCTATCTAAACTATATTGATAATAATAGCAATACGAATATTGTAAGATATTCTGTAGATGCTACAAATGGTGATTTTGCCAATCCGTCAAGTCGAGAGCTGATTTTAGAGATCGAGCAACCTACTTGGAATCATAATGGCGGTTGTATAAATTTTGGGCCAGATGGTTATCTATATATCGGAATGGGAGACGGTGGATTTGGTGATGACCCTATGAATTTTTCTCAAAATAGACAGTCGATGCTTGGTAAGATGCTAAGACTAGATGTTGATAACGGACTACCTTATACAGTGCCAAGTGATAATCCTTTTATCGCGGACGATAGTACACTGGATGAGATATGGGCAATAGGCCTTAGGAATCCATGGAAATTTAGTTTCGATAGTAGCAATGGTGATTTGTGGATAGGTGATGTTGGTCAAGGATCCATAGAAGAGGTAGATTTCGAGTCAGCTGGCGATCCAGGAGGTCATAATTATGGATGGAGATGTTACGAAGGAACTGAATTTACAAACAACAGTTCAGCTGCAGATTGTCAAGGACCATTCACAGATCCTGTCTACGAGATAGAGCATCAGGGTTTTAGTGGGCCGTGTTCGTTGACTGGCGGTTACATATATCGAGGAAGCAAGTATAGTGATTTGATGGGTCAATACCTATGTGCTGATTTCTGTACAGGGCAATTTTGGGCTGTAGAACGAGATGGATCTGGCGAGTTTTCAGGAAAAGAAATTGCAGATGTTAATTATGCTGTTTCATCCTTTGGGCAAGACGATAGCGGAGAATTGTACATTGCTTCTTTTGCAAATGGTGTGATTTATAAAATAGTAGGAGGAGAGCTGAATACAGTAGAGTACACTTCAGCTGAAAGTGCGGAATATGATGTTGTTAATAGCCAATGGTTGGTGTCAAATGGTCAGCTGGTTGCTGATGACATGGATGGTAATGTAACACTTTTTAGCCCAATGGCAGCTAACTACGGGGTAGAGGTGGTAGGCGATCTGGTGTGTGCTTCATCAGGATCAGGAATCACCTGTGCAGAATTAGCTACAGGCGAGCAGGTGATCAATTTGTCGGTTACGGGAGCAAACTTTATAAACGGGCTTACTACGGATGGTGTTTCGATACTGTATGCTACTGACTTTAGTGCCAGAAGAGTTTACAAGATTGATATTTCAGATATCGATAATCCGACTTCAGAAATATTTGTGAGTAATACGATACAGACGCCAAATGGTATTCTTTATCAAGGGGCAGAAAATAGACTGTTATATACTACTTGGGAGAATAACGGGAAAATTAAAGCAATCGATTTAGATACTAAAGAACAAACAATAATCGTAACAACGGAAGTAGGACAAATTGATGGTATAGATGATGATTCAAATGGGAATATTTTTATCTCATCTTGGAATCCAAGCCAGATTACAAGATATGACTCTGAATTTACTGAGGCGATGCTAGTACCGACACCAAATCTAAATTCGCCAGCCGATATTGGCTACAGTCAAGAATTGGACGTGATTGGTATCCCTATGGGTGACGAGGTTATTTTTGTTTCTGTGGATCCGGTGAGTGTAGCTGATGTTTTTTCTCCAATCTCGGAGGTATCATTATCTACATCGATCACCATTGACCGAACAGAATTGCATGTGGCGGTAGATAATACTACTTCAATCAGATATTCTATCACTGATGCTCAAGGAAAGGTGATGCAATCAAGTGAGCTCGTATCGTTGATTGCCGGAAAGAATGTAATAGCATTAGATGTTTCGGCATTCTCTACGGGTATGTATTTCATATCAGTAAGATCTGAGAAAGGACACATCATTTCTAAAAGACTAATAAAGCAATAATATTGAAACATAAGAAGTGGATTTATGGACTAGCAATTTTTTCTGCTATCGTATTGCTGGCAATGATGCCTGAGCGCAAGAATCCTGAGGCTTTTCATACGCTAGCGGAATGGGATAACTTTGTAGAAACTAGGCTATTGAATGCTCCTGCAGACGATAATCATTTGTTTCCGACAGCTAACCAATGTAAAGGGTGTCACGGCTATGATCCACAGATGAATGCTATGGTAGATTGGATGGGCAATGATATCAATGTGCATGACGATTGGTCTACTTCTATGATGGCAAATTCGGCTAGAGATCCATTTTGGAGAGCAAAGGTCAGTCATGAAGTTCTCACCAACCCGCAACATAAGCTCGATCTGGAAACGAAATGTACATCTTGCCATGCTCCGCAAGGACACTTTACAGCGCTTATGAGAGGTGCGGATCATTATTCTATAGATGAGATGGTTGGGGATACAATTGCCATGGATGGTGTATCATGTGGTGCATGCCATATGAAATCAGAAAAAGACTTAGATAAGCTGTTTTCTGGCAACGCCAATTATGACACTTCAGGAGTAATGTTCGGGCCATATGAAATGCCTTTTGCTGCGCCCATGAATGATTTTGTAGGATTCAATCCGATATTTAGTGAGCATATTAATGATGCTGGGATTTGTGCTTCCTGTCATACATTGCTGACGAATACTGTCGACCTTGAAGGCAATTATACAGGTGAGAAATTCGTAGAGCAAGCAACGTATCATGAATGGATCAACTCTGAATTCGATGATAACGGTTCTAATCCGCAGACCTGCCAAGGGTGTCATATGCCTAGAATCAAGGATGAAGTTGTGATTTCTGCTAATTATTTGTTTCTAGAAGGTAAGTCTCCATATGGTCTACATGATATGATAGGTGCCAATGTGACGATGATCGAGATGATGAAGAATAACAAAAAATCTCTTGGTATAACAGCAGCTGATGAGCATTTTGATGAGACAATAGCAAAGACGCTTGAGATGCTTCAGAAGCAGAGTTTAGTGCTAACATTAACAAACAGTAAGATCGAAAGTGACACTGCATTTTTTGATTTGAAAATCGATAATAAAGCTGGGCATAAATTTCCATCTGGATTTCCGTCGAGAAGGGCTTTTGTGAAATTTGAAGTTACAGACGATGCTGGAAATGAAATCTTCGTTAGCGGTCAAGTAGATGAATCTTTCGAATTGCCAGGAGCTGGCGATAATGTAATTCCGCATTACAATGTGATTACGGAAGAAAGTCAAACTCAAATCTATGAATTTGCGATGGCGGATGTGAATGGCGACTTTACAACTGTATTGGCTTATGCCGACAGTGCACTCAAGGACAATAGATTGGTCCCTCGTGGTTTTTCGAAGTTACATAGTGCGTATGATACCACCAAGATTTATGGAGCAGCTTTGGTGGATGAGGATTTTAACATAGATAATGGACAGGAAGGATCCGGTTCTGATGTGATTCATTACCATATTCCGCTAGGAGGTTATTCTGGATTTATCAATATCAAAGCCGAAGTGTATTATCAACCTATGGCTCCGAGATGGATCAATGATTTGAGAAATGAGGATACGCCAGAAATCAATCTTTTTGCGGATATGTACGACAATGCTGATGTAGCTCCGGTATTGATGAGTAGAGATACGATTAATCAGTTGTTTGTGGAGAGCTTAAGTGCAGAAAAAGTTGATAAGTTGTCTGTCAGAGTATATCCAAATCCTATTTTGAACGATAATTTTTTTGTTAAATCAGAACATGTTATCATTGGAATAGATATTTATAGCGCAGGTGGTCAATTGTTAGCTTCAAGTACTCCGATGGCACGCGAAGCTGCCGTGGTACATAATTTATCATCTGGCATATACGTATGTAACATTACAACAAGTAAAGGAACCACTTCAGAGTATTTGGTTGTGCAATGATATTCTTCAAATCTGATAGTAGATAGAGCTTCAGTGTATGAGGTGTTTTCTATTCATCTAGACATAATTGTGTTCGACGATTGCTACACTACTTTCTTCGGGGGTGATATTCTGTTGTTTCTTTTTTGATATATAATTATTCGTTTGACTACCTTTGGCGAAACAACATTTTTTTAATCGATCGACGACACAATAATGATAACAGCCTTAGAAATATTGAAGTACATTTTGCCAGCACTTATTGTGTTTGCAACGGTGTATTATATGATGAAACGATACCTTGATATGCAATATAGCACAGAGGTATTAAGATTCAAGCACAATCAGATAGATAAGACATTGCCAATCAAACTACAGGCATATGAACGGATTGCTATGCTATGCGAGAGAATTTCTATTGATAATCTAAGTTATCGAATGTCAGGTAGTGAACTAGATGCGAGATCTCTATCTAATGCCATGTTGATCGCTATCCAACAAGAGTATGAACATAACATGAGTCAACAAGTTTACATCTCCGAAAAACTATGGGAAATCGTTACGCTTGCAAAGAATCAAATGCAAAACATCGTTAGTACTGCTGGTCAAGATCCTAGTGTAGGGACTAGCCCCGGAGCAATGATTCAGCGGGCAAAAGAGATTCAACAAGAAATGGGTGGAGATCCAATGATTACAGCAAAAAAAGCGATCAAGAAAGAGATTGATATCATCATGTAAAAAGAAGATATAATGTTTAAGCTAAAAACGACAACCACATTTATTCTAGCGATACTGTTTTTTGCAGGATGCACTCCGAAGGTAACGGAGGTGGCGGATATTGACACGTCATACTATCGGGTAAACAAACGGCAAAAAAGTGATGATGCGATAACTAAAATGATACTTCCGTATAAGAATCAGTTAGATGGGAAGATGGATGAGGTGATTGCAATGAATCCCAAAGAGATGACGAAAGCACGTCCAAATAGCACACTTGGAAATTGGTTCGCAGATGTATTGTTGGAAGAAGCTCAAGTATTATATGATAAACCAGTGGATATCGCTTTGCAAAATTATGGTGGGATTAGAGTGCCAACCGTTGCGAAAGGGGATGTTACAGTAAGACATATCTATGAGTTGATGCCATTTGACAATGAATTAGTTATTTTGGAATTGGATGCTGATCTGCTGCAAACTTTTTTGAATAGAATCGCTGAGAAAGGTGGATGGCCGATTAGTAAGTCTTTGACTTTTACCAAAGAGGGTAATCTAGCAACAAACATTGTAATCAATGGAGAGACTTTTGATAGGACAAAAAGATACACTGTAGCTGTACCAGATTATATCGCGAATGGGGGAGATAAGTGTTTTTTCCTAAAGGATGTTCCACGATATGACGCCGATATAATGATAAGGGATCTAGTTATTGACAATCTCAGATCGAAATATGATGCAAATCCTGTGATCGAAATTGATGACAGCAAGAGAATCAAAACATCAAAAGATAATTAGTATGAAAAGGAGAGACTTCTTAGTAAAATCTACACTCTCAGGTTTTGGCCTTGCGTATGGTGCTATTCCTTTGACTGCACTGGACGATCATGATATCACTCGGTTGACAATTCTGCATACCAATGATGTGCATAGTCGGGTAGAACCATTCCCCATGGATGGCAGCAGAAATGAAGGACAGGGTGGAGTCGCACGTCGTGCGCACTTAGTAGATAGAATTAGAAAAGCTGAAGATAATGTGCTTTTATTTGACTGTGGAGACATATTTCAAGGTACACCATATTTTAATTTTTTTGGAGGTGAAATAGAGTTAAAGCTAATGTCTGAATTAAAATATGATGCTTGTACAATTGGCAACCATGATTTTGATGGCGGAATCGATGGACTACATAAGCAGATGCCAAATGCCAATTTTCCTTTTTTGGTAGCAAATTATGATTTTGAAAACACAGTATTAGCGGGTAAGACTATGCCGTATAAAGTATTTGTTAAAAATGGAATCAGAATAGGTGTTTTTGGATTGGGAATTGAGTTGGATGGTCTTGTTCCACAGACATTATATAAGGAGACACAATACCAAGATCCCTTAGTAAAGGCAAATGAAATCAGTAAAATCTTGAGATTTGAAGAGAAATGTGATTTTGTACTTTGTCTATCGCATTTGGGATATAAGTATAGAGATGATAAAGTATCAGATGTAGTATTGGCTCAAAATACAGAAGAAATTGATGCTATTTTAGGTGGACATACGCATACATTTATGTCAGAGCCAGATATCAGGAGAAATCTGAAAGGGGAGGAAGTTGTAATAAATCAAGCTGGATGGGCAGGAATTATGTTGGGAAGGTTGGACATTTTCTTTGAGAAAAACCAAAAAGGAAAGTGCGTTAGTTGCAAAAATACCTATGTTGTATAAAGCAAATATTTAGGGCTAATTTTTCTTTTCCATAGAATAACGCGACACTGATGACCATGTTCATTGGGTTTTTTATCAATATTTAATTTTCTATTTATTATTCTTTTTCGATTTATCTCTTGATATTTTGATGTAAAAATATATTTGGCTATGGGTATTCTACTTGTAGTGAAAACATTTCCATATAGAATAAATTTTATTTGTATATTACTGACTGCAAAGACTTTGTGAGCCTATGTATTAGCTTAAAAAATATATGTTTGAGAATGTAAATTGCTAAGGAATTTTACCCATTTTTGACCTCCCAAAGAAACTGAACTAGATGCATGAATATATATCTAGTTAGACATAAAGACGTGTATTGGATTATGATTTCAGTTATTTGAATTTGTAATTTGATAGTGGAATAGAATTATTATTTGCGTTTTTTGATTGATTTGTGGAAATAGAATTGAGGTACAACCTACTTAATTTAGGTTTCTATAAGTGAATAAGCCGAATGATACTTTTATGAAATATCACAGAAGCAGACTTCTAACAGTTAGTTCTCATTAGTTTGTTCTTGAATGGCATGTAATTGGACATGTTTTTTTGAGTTATTTTTTGAATGATAAAGTATACAGCGCATGACCTATGACCATACTGAAGTGTGGAATAAATGTCTGAGTATAGTTAGAAAAGAACTTACTCAGGAAGCCTTCAAGGCTTGGTTTGGCCCTACCAAAGCGGTAAGGCTTACGGCTGATGTACTTACTATACAGGTGCCGAATAAGTTTGTATACGAATGGATCGAAGAGAATTATGTTTCTGTATTGCGGAAAGCACTAAAAGCAACATTAGGCAACAAGGCAAGGTTAGAGTATCAAATCCTAGTTGATAATCATAGAAGGATAGGGAAAAACACAAGCCTATCTGGTACAGATGATTTTCCAAAGAAGTTCTCAACAGATCAAATAAAGAATCCTTTTGTAATACCAGGTATAAAGAGGGTCAAAATAGATCCTCAACTCAATACCAACTATAATTTCGATAATTATATAATTGGTGAATCCAATAGGCTAGCTGCTACAGCGGGAAAAGCAATTGCAGGTAATCCAGGTGGTACTGCTTTTAACCCTTTGTTTATCTATGGGGATGTAGGATTAGGAAAAACGCACTTAGCGAATGCCATTGGTAATGAGGTGATAGATAAAGACCCTACCAAACAAGTGGTTTATGTAACACTTGAGCGGTTTACAAATCAAGTGGTCCATGCCATCAAAAATAATGCTGTTAATGATTTTATGAATTTCTATCAAATGATTGATACTCTGATCGTTGATGATATTCATTTCTTATCAGGTAGGGCAAAGACTCAGGAAGTGTTCTTTAACATATTCAGTCAGCTACATCACAATGGAAAGCAGATAATTCTTACCTCAGACCGTCCTCCAAAGGATATTGAAGGTGTAGAAGATCGATTGATCAGCAGGTTCAAATGGGGACTAGCTGCAGAACTAACAGTACCTAATTTTGAGACTCGAAAGGAGATCTTGAATCTCAAAATGCGTAAGGAAGGACTGGAGCTCTCTGAGGAAATCCAAGAGTACATTTGTTATAATATTAAGAATAATATTCGTGAAATAGAGGGAGTAATAATTACCCTTGTTGCACAATCTACTCTCAACAAAAAGGAAATAGATCTACAATTAGCCAAAGACGTAGTTAATCAATTTATAAGTCAAGACAATAAGGAAATTACAGTAGAAAATATTAAACTTCTTGTTGCTGAGTACTTCAAAGTACCTGTTGAGAAACTGCATGGTAAAACACGAAAACGCGATATTGTTATCGCTAGGCAGTTGTCAATGTACCTCGCCAAGACTTTTACAAACAATACTTTGAAAGATATCGGAGCAAACTTCGGAGGAAGAGATCACACCACAGTTCTGTATTCGGTTAAAGCAGTACAAGATCTGATGGATACAGATATTGTGTTCAAAGACAAAGTCATAGAGCTAGAAAAACAAGTGCAACTCAATCTGCACTAGAAATTACATTCCAGAAGTATTACGATTGTCTTCATTTTTTTGGAAGCAAGATTAAAATCGATCTATTCTGCAAGCTTTTATATCAATAGAAGTAGGTTCTTCTGCAATGATTTCTGACAATAATTTTCCAGTTACAGCTCCAAGACTCAGTCCCATCATGCCATGCCCCGTACCAATAGTCAAGTTAGATATTTTTTCACTTTTGCCTATATACGGTATACCATCAGGAGTGCAGGGACGATAACCTTTCCAGATCGGTAGTTCTTTGAGTGACGATGTGTCTAGATTTTGATAGTAGTTCGGGATACTGTCTATGATTCCTTGGATTCGATTTTTATTGATTTTTGGAGATAATCCGCTAAGCTCTAGAGTGCCGCCTATTCTTAAGTCATCGCCCATTGGCGTGATTGCTACTTTTGCTTCTGTTAGAATGGTTGGAATGCGAGGTTTTACGATCGGATTAGCCATCGTCATACTATACCCTTTGCCATCTTGTAGATGAATTTTGACCCCTAGTTTTTTCAAAAGTAAGGCAGACCAACTTCCAGATGATAGCAAGACATTATTAACTGTTATTTGCTCTCCTCCTAGTATTTCAAGCGATACAACTCTATTGTTCTTTATTATGAAATTTACAACTTCTATTGATGATCTAAATTTTACGCCTTTAGCTTTGAGTTTTTCTTGCATTTGACGCATCAGTTGATTAGGATATAGATGGGCATCTCCTGGATAGTAGACACCACCCAAGACATTGAGCTGTAGATCAGGTTCCATAGTTTTTAGAGCACTAGCATCTAGTATCTCTGCCTTGATACCCATTTTATGGGCTTTTTCTGCCATTTCGGCTTCTTCTTTTCGTTGCGTTTCAGTTTTGTACAGCATCAATAGACCCCGTTCATCCATACTGAATTCAAATCCCTCAGAATCAACTAGTTCTTTGTACAGAAGTTTGCTCTGTTCATTGAGTTGATAAAGTAGGGGCATAGATTGTTTTACATGATTTTTGTTTGCTGACTTATAAAATTGCCATACCCATTGGAGTAGATCCGTATTTAGTCGTGGTTTGATATAAAAAGGACTCTTACTATTGAGCATCCATCTCAAGCCTTGAGCTATTACTCCAGGACTCGCCATTGGTATAAAATGACTAGGCACAATCATTCCTGCGTTTCCATGGGAAGTGCCCTCATCGTAGAATCCTCTGTCTAAGATAGTAATGGTATGGCCTTTCTTTTGTAAGTACCAGGCAGTACAGAGCCCTATAATACCGCCGCCTATGATATGGACGTGCTTGTTGCTCATATTACTTGAAATCCGTGAGCATATGGATCATCTTCTTCATCTATGATAATGGTATTGTAACCCGTGATTTTGGCCCATCCTTCAATACTAGGAATGATAGCGTTGTATTCGCCAACTGTTGTTACATTTTCGATTTTACCTATAAATTTAGATCCGATATAGCTCTCATGAATAAATTGATCACCACTCTGTAGTAATCCCTTGCTGTACCACTGTGCCATGCGAGCTGAAGTTCCTGTTCCGCAAGGTGATCTATCGATTGCTTTATCACCATAGAATACAGCATTACGAGCATCGGCGTCGGGAGACATAGTGTCGCCGGTCCATAACAAATGTGATAAGCCATGAATATGCTGATCCAGAGGATGATGAAAATCATATGCCTCATTTAGCCGATCTCTTATCATTCGGCTCCATCGGATGAGGTCTCCAGCTGTGTGGTCTTGGATTCCCGTAAAGTTATCTTGAGGATCCACAATAGCATAAAAGTTGCCCCCGTAGGCGACATCCACAATCAGTGCACCTAGATCAGGGCATTCTACGGTTAGTTTTTCTTTGTAGAGAAACGAGGGGATGTTTATCAACCTCACCCATTTTACCTTTCCATTGACCATCTCATAAGAGACTTTGACCACTCCAGCAGGAGTTTCTAACGATAGTTTACCTCTTGTTTTTGGTGTCACTAGTCCTTCTTCGAGCATTATGGTCACCGTACCGATGGTTCCATGTCCACACATTGGAAGACAGCCGCTCGTCTCGATGAACAACACACCAATATCATTTTTTGGATCCGAAGGTGGAAATAAAATAGATCCAGACATCATATCATGACCTCTAGGCTCAAACATTAGACCTTTTCGTATCCAGTCGAATTCTGCAAGGAAGTGCAGTCGCTTCTCCATCATATTGTCACCGACAAGTAGAGGGCCACCTCCAGCCACTAATCTGACAGGATTGCCACAGGTATGTGCATCGATACAGAAGAAGGTGTTTCTCATGATTTTTGCATTTCGCCATCTATTTTTCTCCAGATCTCTAAAGGGTTATCGTCTTGAAGCGCTGAAGGTAATAGTGCATCAGGCATTCCCTGGTAGGTAACAGGACGGACAAATCGAAATATGGCTCCGGTGCCTACTGATGTATACATAGGGTTTGTAGTAGATGGGAATGGTCCTCCATGGTGCATCGCATGGCAGACTTCTACACCTGTAGGAACATCATTGATTATGACCCTTCCAGCTTTTTGGGATAAAATTTCTATCAGATCTCCCGCTGAATTAAGGTCAGTAGTGTTGCCCATGATAGTAGATGTAAGTTGGCCATGAAGGTGTTGAGCAACGGCATGTATCTGATCACTACTGTCGCATTGTATAACGACTGTAAACGGTCCAAATATTTCAGTTTGAAGCTCAGCACTTGATAGAAAATGCGCTGCATCTACTTTTGCAAATGCTGGTCTGCCTACCCATTTATCATCATCTATAGTTTGTTCATATTGTAATTCGACACCAGGTAGATTAAGACACTTACTTTTTGTTTGATTGTATCCGTTGTATATCCCTTCGTTGAGCATTGTAAAACTCTTGAGTCCTTCGAAAGAGGTTTTTAAGTGTTCTAGAAATAACGAGGTTGCATCACCTTTCTTGACTACGAGTAATCCAGGATTAGTACAGAATTGTCCCGCTCCCATATTGATTGATCCCGCTATCTTCTTGGCTAGGGATTGGTAATCGCTATCCATGATTGCATCCAAGATGAAGATTGGATTATTACTACCCATTTCGGCATAGACTGGTATGGGCTCTTGTCGAGCTGCCGCTAGATCGAAGATGGCTTTCCCTCCTCGGTAGGATCCTGTGAATCCTACAGCTTTGATACCTGCGTGTTGGACGAGAGCTGCCCCTGTTTCTATTTCTCCAATCACGGTAGAGTAGACCCCTGCATGCAATCCGCAGTCCTGCGCAGCTTTTGTAATAGCCTGTGACACGAGTGCATTTGTACCCAAGTGTGACGGGTGAGCTTTGACGATTACTGGACAACCAGCAGCTAGTGCCGATGCGGTGTCTCCACCAGCTGTTGAGAATGCCAATGGAAAGTTACTGGCTGTAAAGATTGCAACGGGACCGATCGATTGCAGCATTTTTCTTATGTCAGGTCTAGGTGCTGGTTTTCTGTCTGGTTGACCTTTGTCTATGATGGCATCTACCCATGATCCCTCTTCGACGAATTCTGCAAACATCCGAAGTTGGTTACATGTACGACCTCTTTCTCCCTTTATTCTGCCTTCAGGGAGACCACTTTCTAACATCGCTCTTTGTACGAGTTCATCACCTAGGTTTTCTATTTCCGATGCTATTCCTCTCAGAAATTTTGCTCTGATGTCTCCAGATGAATTTTTATAGGATGGCCAAGCATGAGTAGCCGCTTTGACAGCACTGTTGATTTCTTCTTCAGTAGCAATTGTAAATTGAGCTTCAATTTTTTCTTGTTTTACTGGGTTTACAGATTGTAGGATAGTGGACCCCAATGCGCTTGTTTTGCCAGCAATTATATTATTCGTATTCATATTTTAGTAGTTCATTTTGGTATGTATAGGCTAATCTTGTAGACCTGTGTCTAGAACACATTTGCTCTTAAATTGATAGATAATCTGGCAAAGTTGGTCTAGTAGCAAGACCATCCTCCAATATCTTGATCACCCTTTGTCTTTCGTCGCCGATAAGGATATGTCTAGGAGCTCGGACGTGCTCTGTTCCTATTCCTGTCATCACTTCAGCGAGTTTAATGTTTTGAACTAGTTGAGGATTGATATCTAATTCTAAGATTGGTAAGAACCATCTGTAGATAGCGAGTGCTTCATCTAAACGACCAGCTTTTACCAACCTGTAGATAGCCACGGTCTCTTGTGGAAATGCATCCACTAGTCCAGCCACCCATCCATCGGCACCCATCACCAATTCTTCCATGGCGAGTGTGTCTACACCACACAAGATCTTATATCTATCACCAAATCTACGTTTGATTCTCGTAACATTGGAGATGTCTCTCGTACTTTCCTTGACTGCTTGGATGTTCTCTAAATCCGATAACTGCTCTAGGATGTCGAGTGTAACTTCTATTTTATAATCGACAGGGTTGTTATATAACATAATTGGAAGTTTAGTTTCCACAGCCACCGCTCTAAAATAATCCGAGGTTTCTTGATCAGTAGATTTATATAGCATTGGAGGAAGTAACATGATTCCATGGACACCGATTTTCTCGGCTGCTTTTGCGAGTGCGATCGCGCTGCGAGTTGCACCTTCCGCTATATTTATAATCACATCTACCTCGTCGCCAACTGCAGTTAATGTAGCTGCTGCTAATTCTAACCTTTCTTCATGGGTAAGCGTGCTACTTTCTCCTAGTGAGCCACCTATTATAATGCCATTGACGCCCGACTTTACTTGGAATTTTATATTACTAATGAATGATGCAACATCAAGTGATTCATCTGCATTAAATTTTGTAGTGACCGCTGGATATACTCCTTGCCATTTGATATTTCTCATATGAATTATTTTTTATTTGTAAATCTAACAAGACTTTGCTGAATGCTGTAGCCATGGTGTATTATTTTCTAAGGTGCTATAATCTAATAAGCGAGCTTGGCGTGATGGACTATTGCGCTATTGCGATTAGCGCAGTGGTATATTGGAAGTATTAAGGTAAATGGATTTATTTCGCTGATGTTGATTTGTAATGGAGTTTTTAAAGACACTTTAGTCAATTAGTGTATTTGCTAGTAACCATTTTAAAAAGTTTTGTTTTGATTTGTGCAGTTATTAAGGTTAGTAGTTTTTCGCTAGGTCGTCTAGAATTGAAATGGCAGTCCACTGAGTTGTCACTAGCGAAGACTTTATGTGCAATTGATTATGATGCTTTGCGATTATAATTATGTTTGCATAGATAGAGTGATATCGGGCGTAGAAGATAGTTGAGAGCTTACAAAGTAGATTTTTTATTAAATAGGATTGATTTAAAAGCAAGGAGAAGTATGAGATTTAGTAAATGTATTGTTTTGTTGTTTATTTCATTGGTAGTATTGTCTGTGGGATGCAAAGAGAGTGTGCCTTCGCCGAAAAATAGTATTCTGGCTGAATCTATTGATACGGATCATCCTTCTTACGTGGCCAACATAGAGACTGCTCACGCAAAAGCTAAATTGTACGAACATGATGTTTTGTGTTTTAACGTTCAAATGGTTTTTGGTGGTAATGCATCTACTATGAAAGTATTCACAACAAGCAACTCATCTTCAATAAGAGTAGAGAAGAAGGACGGGACCATCACCATCTTGAAGAATGGAAAGATATTTACTAATGCTAATCCATCTCGCTGGGATTCTGAACGATTTGGACTGTTTACCTATCAATACTTTTTTATGGTTCCATATAAGCTCAGTGATTCTGGGACCCAATGGACTAAATTACCGAATGCGGTTTTGAACGACGAAGAATACGTTTTTGCAAAATTATCTTTCGAAGCGGGGACTGGTGATGCTCCTGATGATTGGTACAAATTTTATATTGATAAGGATACTCATCTAATTGAGCACATGGCGTACATCGTTACTGGTGGTGATATCACTGTAGCTGAAGCAGAAAAATCTGCACATTTAGTTTCTTATGATAACTATGAGTTAGTTAAAGGAATTCCTATTGCGAAAGCTTGGTCTTTTTATGATTATGACTTACAAGGAAAGTTGGGTGATAAGTTAGGGAGTGCAAAGATATTGAATGTTGAGTTTATGGATGCAATTGATCAGTTTTCTGTAGAGGATTTAGAATTGACAGAAATTGATTGGAACTAACTCAGGGTCATAGACGGGATATAATTTTACAGCATAATTTAAGCTCTCGGAAACAAAGTAGTTTAAAGTTTGTTATAACAAATAAATGCTTAGCAATGAACAGGAAAGATTTTCTACAAAAAGGATTGGTTGGATCACTAGGTCTTGGTGCTGGAGCAAAGTTGTTGCGTAAGTCCACGTATGATATATTTAAGAAAGACACTTCTTGGAAAACCAAACAAGTAGGCTACAATCATCTTCCTAATAACAAATCAACTCATATGAAAAGTGTATTCCACCCTTCAAGTTCTAGAGGACATGCTAACCATGGTTGGCTAGATAGTCACCATAGTTTTAGTTTTGCCAATTATTATAACCCAGAGCGGATGCACTTCGGTGTGTTAAGAGTACTCAATGATGATGTGGTGTCTGGCGGAAGAGGTTTCGGGACGCACCCACATGACAATATGGAGATCGTATCGATACCGCTATCAGGAGATTTACAACACAAAGATAGCATGGGAAATACCACTATCATCAAAGAGGGGGATGTCCAAATTATGAGCGCAGGTACTGGTGTTGAGCATTCTGAATACAACAATAATCCAGATAGAGAGGTGCGGTTCCTTCAGATATGGATGTTTCCCAATGCTAAGAATTTAGCACCACGCTACGGACAGATTTCTATAGTAGATAAGCAGGAAGGATTGACACAAATTCTCAGCCCAAATCAAGATGATCAGGGTGTATGGGCACACCAAAACGCTTGGTTTCATATAGGAAATTTAAGTAAAGGAGAGAATATTAACTACCACTTAAAGGACCCAACGAATGGGGTCTATGCATTTTTGCTTTCTGGGGAAGTGGAAATTGAAGATCAGCAAATGAAAGAACGAGATGGGTATGGTCTGTGGGATATAGCATCGATAGACATAAAATCGAAATCTGATTCTAAGTTGTTGTTGATGGAAGTGCCTATGAATCTCTAGCTAAAAAATAGTGTTTTGGAAAGCAGTTTGTTGTGGGATCATATTTTGTAATGCCCTTCTCTTGATTTTGCATCAAGCCAAATGATTATGTCTAGTTGGATTAAAGCACGTCTTTCGTATTGGCTAGCACTTTGCGCACTAAATTTATGGTGGCATAACATTCTCGCGCTTATCAAAATATTCTCGATACACTAATCGCTACAGTTGAATTATGAGTTTCTTATTATAAAAACTAACTTCATACTTCAATCTAAAGAATAGCAGTATGAATATATCGACACTAGACTGGATCATTATCATCTTATTTATGATGGTGACACTGGGGATCGCAATATGGTCCTCTCGGCAGTCGGGTAAAAGTACCAAAGAATACTTCCTTTCTGGCAATAACATGCCATGGTGGATGTTAGGGGTAAGCATGGTAGCAACTACGTTTTCTGCAGATACACCAAATCTTGTAACAGATATTGTGCGAAAGGATGGCATAGCTGGCAACTGGGTCTGGTGGGCCTTTCTATTGACTGGGATGCTAACGGTGTTCGTTTATGCTAGATTGTGGAGGAGAGCTGGCATTGTCACTGATTTAGAGTTTTATGAATTAAGATACAGTGGGAAGTCCGCGTCATTTTTGAGAGGATTTAGAGCGATCTATTTGGGTGTTTTTTTCAATGTTATGATCATGGCTAGTGTGTTGCTAGCGGGAATCAAAATTGGTGGTATCATGCTAGGTCTATCGGCAATACAAACGGTAGGTCTTGTATCCGTTGTGACTGTATTTTACTCTGCTATTGGTGGTCTACGAGGTGTAATATTGACAGATGTATTTCAGTTTGTGTTGAGCATGATAGGTATGGTTGTAGCTACTGTATTTATTATCCAAATGCCTGCAGTCGGTGGTCTAGAAAATCTGATTAATCATCCTAATGTGTCAGATAAGCTAGCATTCTGGCCTGATTTTGATGATATGGATTTAGCAATTTCATTGCTTATTGTTCCGTTGGCTGTCCAATGGTGGAGTACTTGGTATCCAGGAGCTGAACCTGGAGGAGGTGGATATATAGCGCAGCGTATGCTTTCTGCCAAAGATGAAAAAGATGCTGTAAGAGCGACCCTGTTATTTAATGTTGCACATTATGCACTTCGACCTTGGCCTTGGATTTTGATAGCACTCGCTTCCCTAATTATCTATCCTGATCTAGCTTCTATCTCGACTGCATTTCCAAATATAGAAGCGGATAAGATTGGACACGATTTGGCATTTCCTGCGATGTTGTCTCTATTGCCATCTGGATTGATTGGTTTGTTATTGGCTTCGCTAATAGCGGCATTGATGTCGACGATAAGTACCCATCTTAATTGGGGGTCGTCGTATGTAGTTAATGATTTCTACGGTAGATTTGTGGATTCGTCCGCATCTGAATCTACAAAAGTAGCTATAGGGAGATTAAGTACCGTGGTATTGATGATTTTTGCAGCGTTTGTTGCTTTATACCTACAATCAGCGAAGCAGGCCTTTGATATCTTATTGCAGATAGGTGCTGGTACTGGTTTGCTATTTATTTTGAGGTGGTTTTGGTGGAGGATCAATGCATACAGTGAGATCATCGCAATGATCGTGTCATTTGCCATTGCGGTATATTTTCAAGAGTTTTATGATGGTGAGATGTTAGGATACCAAAAGCTTTGCATAGGAGTGCTATTGACATCCATCGCCTGGATTGTTGCCACATTCGCTACTCCAGCAACGGATCGTGCGACGTTGCAATCTTTTTATATAAAAATACAACCTAAAGGTGCTGGTTGGAACTCTGTAAAACGAAGCCTAACTGAAAGTCAAGAGTCTGAAATGCTTAGTCATAATGATCCTAAGTTGACCACTCAAATACTAATGATGTTGTTAGGGTGTGGAGTTGTCTATACAGCTCTGTTTGGAGGTGGATGGTTATTACTAGGTAGTCCGATTCAAGGTGGTCTTTTTATCGTTGTTTCAGGAGTGTTGGCATTTATTTTAGCGAGACTCGCATTCGGTAACAAATAGAAAACTAATAATGAAGAATATAGCCGTGATCGGTGGTGGAGCTTCGGGTTTTTTTGCAGCATTGTCTGCAAAGTATCATCATCCAGAATACACAGTTACGATTTTTGAGAAATCCAAAAATGTCCTCTCGAAAGTGAAGATTTCTGGAGGCGGCCGTTGCAATGTTACCAATGCCGAAACGGACATTAATATATTGGCCAAGGCATATCCTAGAGGGGGCAAAAAACTGAAAAAAGCATTCCATGAATTCGGTACCATAGAGACGATTCAGTGGTTTGAAGATAGGGGAGTGCCTTTGGTTACTCAAGAGGACGGCTGTATTTTTCCTGTAAGTCAGAACTCCCAGTCTATCATCGATTGCCTGGTTGACGAATGCGCAAAGTTAGGCGTAAGAATAGCGATATCTAGAGGTGCCAAATCTATCACTCCAGCAGATGAAGGTAGTGTTACTATTGATTTTGGAACAGATAGTAAGCGGTTTGATAAAGTAATCGTTGCTACGGGTGGCACACCGATGAGGAAGGGGTTGTCATGGATAGAAGCTATTGGACAGTCTATCGTAGACCCAGTGCCCTCCTTATTTACGTTTAATATGCCTTCGGAAGCTGTCACATCCCTTATGGGGGTGGTAGTGAAAGAAACGCTCACTAGTATCCGTGGTACAAAATTGAAAGGTGATGGTCCATTGTTAATAACACATTGGGGCATGAGCGGCCCAGCCATATTGAAGTTGTCAGCCTTTGGCGCAAGGGTGTTGAGTGATAGCGGTTATCAGTGTACATTGCAAGTCAACTGGGTCAATGAGGTCAATAATGAGACTGTGAAGAGATATTTACATACGTTGATCGAAGCTGAAGGTGACAAAATTGTAAGTAACTATCGGCCATTTCAGTTGCCAGTTAGATTGTGGGACTACTTGATCGAGAAATGTGGTCTCAATCCCCGTGCTAGATGGAGAGAATTAGGTAAGAAGAATATCAATAAGATCATCAACATACTTACCAATGACGAGTATCAAGTTAGTGGAAAGACCACCTTCAAAGAAGAATTCGTCACCTGTGGAGGAATCGGACTAGATAGCATAGATTTCAAGTCGATGAGGAGTAGAATACATCCTAATATTTACTTTGCTGGCGAACTTACAGATGTGGACGGCATCACAGGTGGATATAATTTCCAATCTGCATGGACTACCGGCTTTATTGCGGGTCGCTTGACAGACGAATGATCGATATTTCATGTATACCCAATACTGTCGTCTTCGCTCGAAAAATAATATCTATTATTTGATAGGTTAGATATTTCAAGCATTGTACTTTGATAATTGTATCTTGTCATTGAGGACTCAATTTGCAAACTACAAAATTACAAGCATGACCATTTCGAGAATTATTATTTTGGTATTGATCTCTGTTTTTATGAGTATTGGATGCAAAGAGAAGCCTATGTTGCAAGCTGAGAAAGTGACAACAGAACAATCGTTTTTGGAAGAAAAGCAATTTCCTTATGAAAAGCTGTTTATCACCAAAAATTTCCCTTATAAAACCCCTGATTATAAAGCCTATAAATCAGCGAAAGAGTCGCTTGCTAAAGAATCAAAAATGGGTAAGCGGTCTACTGGTCAATGGAAAATTGAAGGCCCTGGTAATATTGGTGCGAGGGTCAATACGCTCGCTGTGAATCCTGAAAATAGCGATGAAATAATAGCGGGATTTGCTTCTGGAGGCGTCTTTAAAACTATAAATAATGGGAGTACCTGGAATCCAATTTTTGACGATCAGGTAGATCTTAATATTGGTGAAGTAACATATGATCCCAATAATCCATCGACTATATACGTGGGTACTGGAGATCCAAATATTTCAGGATATCCTAAAATTGGATCTGGTATTTTCAAAAGTGAAGATGGAGGAGATACATGGACGAATAAAGGGTTAGAGGAGGCTAGTATTATATCCAGGATTCATGTTTCTGCAAGTGATTCTGATGTGATCTACGTATCTACGATGGGTATTCCATTTATCAAAACTATACAGAGAGGTGTATACAAATCGGTGGACGGTGGTGATACTTGGGCGCATAAATTGATGATTAATGATTCTACTGGTGTTATCGATATGATCGTCCATCCTGAAAATCATGACATAGTGTATGCAGCGGGATGGAACAGGCTTAGAAGTGATAGCAAATCTAGGATCGTAGGTCCAGATGCTCGGATTCATAAGTCAGTAGATGGAGGAGATACATGGACAATGTTGGAAGGTGGTTTGCCAATCACAGATCAATTAGGTAGAATAGGATTGGCAATGTCGGGTCAGAACTATGATAATTTGTATGCTTCCTATGTGAATACAGGGGGTAGTGATAGCTGCAGTGCGGCAGGTTCTCAACTTTTAGGAGTATGGAAGTCAACTGATGCTGGAGAAAGTTGGTCTGAAATCAATACGCTTCCAGAATCTGGTTTGCCATGTAATATATTGGGAGGCTTTGCGTGGTATTTTGGTCAACTGAGGGTTAATCCCAATGATGATAATGATATATTTATACTTGGAGTAGATATGTGGCGTACTAGAGATGGCGGGATGAGCTGGGATCGAGCGGTACCCCCTTGGTTTACCTATGAAGTGCATGCCGATAAGCATGATTTGATATGGGATGGAAATCGCATGCTACTCGGTACAGACGGAGGAATATATCATTCTCTTAACGAGGGCGCAGAATGGATTGACATAGAGAATATTCCGACTACGCAATTTTATAGAGTGGGGTACAATCCTCACAATCCGGATTGGAGTTATGGTGGGGCTCAGGATAATGGAACAAGCGGAGGGAATGCTGAAATCATAAATGAATGGCCTCGAATTTTTGGTGGAGATGGTTTTACGGTAGCATTCGATCCGATAGATGACTTTATCTTTTATGTAGCTACACAAAATGGGGGTCTAAGAGTATCATTTGACAACGGTCTATCATTTGAAGGGGCTACTACAGGCCTAGATTTCGCTGAATCGACAAATTGGGATACACCGTATTTTATAAGTAGTCATGATCCTAAAGTACTGTATACTGGCAGAGAGAGTATCTACAGAGGTGTCAATGATGGACTTATGGTAGAATGGACTAAGATAAGTGATGTATTGATAGATACAATTGATACGGACAACTACATAACCAGAAATATTAGTACGCTACACCAATCTCCAATAGTGGAAGATTATTTATATGCTGGTACAACTGACGGTATGGTTTGGTCTTCTGTTGATGGAGGCATCAGCTGGGATAATATATCAGAAGGGGTACCTTACAGGTATGTATCTGATATAGTTGCATCGCCTTCAGTGCCTAATAGAGCTTATGTGAGCGTGACAGGTTATAAGTCTAATGATTTTGTAGCACACTTACATCGTACCGATGATAACGGTCAAAATTGGACTTCCATTAGTGGAGATCTTCCTGAGATTGCCATCAATGATATTTTTGTTCATCCAGAATATGACGATATGGTGATCTTCGTAGCAACGGATGGTGGTATTTATTTCACGGAAAATGGTGGGGTTTCTTGGAATCGGCTAGGAGATAATATGCCTATTGTAGAAGTGTATGATATGGCATTTAACCCTATAGATAATGAACTTATTGCGGGTACCTTTGCAAGAGGAATACAATCATTTGATCTTTCACAGATCGGATTGGATGGCAATGTTTCTGATGTTAAGGAAGTTTCAGCTCAGGCGGTCAACCTGTTTCCATCCTTGACGGATAGTAGGATTAGTGCCACTTGGGACGCATATGATTTTGATCGTTACACAGTGATTTCTATGGATGGTAGAGTGATTGATAAAGGTATTATCGACAACCTAGCATTAGATCTAGATGTAAGTCATTACAAAAAAGGCAACTACATTATTACTTTTGAATCAGGTCAGGCTGTAGTGTCAAAACAGTTTGTTAAGATTTGAATTTGAGGAGCTTATCGAAAACAACCTTTGAGTAGACTTGCTATCGCAGCGTCCGCCCCATATCGTAATCCGCTTACAATTTTCCGTTATAGGTGAGTAAATACCAAAGAAATAAACATCAATATCAAGTAAATAGTATCTGCGAGGGACTAGTCCATAACTTTTGGGTCAGTCAGAAGGAGGAGTAGAAATTTCTTTTAACTAAGAATGAACACAATCCTAAAAAGTTATCTATTGCTAGACTCTGATCACGCTGGAAGTTATTATATTTATGAAATTGAATTAGAACGTTGTATGTTAGGGGTAGAATAATATTACAAGGGTGAAATGTGAATAAAAAAAGGGATACAACATGTGGTGATAGCAACTTCCTTTGTCAACCATCACATACCACCCACACGTTAAAAGCAACAACATTTGAAAGTTTTAAATTTAGAAAAGGTATCTCGAATCAAGCGGAGTAATCTGATGATAGAGTTTTGTGGGGGGCAATACAACCGTAAAGAAGCTGTCAAGATCGGTGGTATCGGCGTGGGAGGATTAAGGTATATAGATGGTGCAGAAAAAGTAGATCAAATTAAGAGGAAAGCAGCGCTCAGATCGAATATCGAAACGCTCAAAGAAGGCATAGCGTTTTATCTTAGAGACGATGAAGGTAATTATCTACTTCTGCTAAGATACGATGAACTGCTATCCATATCATTTGATAAAGAGATGGACCTTATCAAGAAAAGGGACACATTTTCATTTTTTGATTCGTGTATTAAGAAAGGGATACCATATCATTATGCTAAGCTCATGTTGATGGAGGACGAAATTGCTCGCCCCAAACCTACCTGCCTAAAGGTGATTACAAAAAATCTCGATGAGATTAATTTTGAATGTTATCGCAAAAATCCTTTGAAGGTGAGGGATTTCTTTATGAACTCTCCATTTCGAGACCTTTTCGTAGAAGACTACAACACTTTTGAATATCTATGAGTACTACAAGAATTGACATCCTAGCACATCGTAAGATCTATGATAAATGGGCAACTTTGTCAGAGTATACATTACAATACTCTTCTAATAAGATGGATGAGGAAATGGTTAGAGTAGTATTTGACAGTGGTGATGGAGCTGCAACCTTACTGTACAATGATGCATCTGAGAAGCTGTTATTCGTGGAGCAGTTTAGGTTTGGTGCCTACTTCAATACTCCAGCAGATGCTATGATGCTGGAGGTTTGCGCAGGGATTGTAGATGAAAATGACCCCAAGTCAACAGCTATCCGTGAGATATATGAAGAGACTGGATACGAAGTATCAAAGGTGGAACATGTTGCGACAGTCTACCCAACACCCGGTGCTCATACAGAGAAGCTGCATCTATTTATCGGTAAATATGATCAGAGTATGAAACGGAATTCGGGAGGAGGTCTCGACTCAGAGCATGAAGATATCATATTGAGAGAAATTAGTTATGCTTCCGCGGTTGACATGTTACGTCGTAAGGAGATCAAGGATGCTAAGACAATGTTACTCATACAACATTGGATGCTCACTTGTCGAAGAAAACTTTTCTAAATATCAATTCAAAATTGAAAAATCAAAAAGATATGACATTAATATTCAGGTTGCTATTTATCGCGTTGGTCATCAGTGGTTGTAAGTCTAATCAACCTATATCCGAAGATGACGCATCAGAGGGGATGCCATTTACTTGGGATAATGCAACAATTTATTTCATGATGACCGATAGATTTAATAATGGAAATCCAGATAATGATTTTGTTCACCCTACAGATAATCCTCCGGCTTCATTGAGAGGGTTTATGGGAGGTGATGTTAAAGGAATCACTAATAAGATCAATGCTGGCTACTTTTCTGATCTGGGGGTTAATGCAATTTGGATGACACCCTTGATTGAGAATATATCTGGCAGTGTCGATGAAGGAACGGGGACCTCTTATGGGTTTCATGGGTATTGGGCCAGGGATTGGACGGCTTTGGATGCTAGGTTTGGAACTGCTTTAGAAGTGAGAGAAATGGTGGATGCCGCACATAGTAAGGGAATACGGGTGCTATTTGACGTAGTAGCAAACCATACTGGACCAGTCACACCTTCTGATAATCAATGGCCAGATAATTGGGTCAAGACAGGACCGAGATGCAGTTACACTTCCGCTGAGACCACCATTAATTGCACCTTAGTTGACAATCTACCAGACATAAAAACAGAATCAGATGAGGAAGTTGATTTACCACAATTTTTAGTCGAGAAATGGAAGTTAGAGGGTCGGTATGAACAGGAAGTAAAAGAGCTAGACGAGTGGTTTCAAGAAACAAAATATCGTCGTACTCCAGTTAATTATATTCTTAAGTGGTTGGTGGATTTTATTGAGGACTTCGGGATAGATGGCTATCGAGTAGATACTGTAAAGCATACGGAAAGTAAGGTTTGGAAAGACCTTTGGTCTGCTGCTCAAAGAGAACATAAGAAGTGGAAGAAAAATCATCCGGATCAAGTCTTGGATGACAGTGATTTTTATATGGTTGGGGAGGTATATAATTTCTTCGCTTCAAACGGTAGGGCTTTTGACTATGGTGATCAGTCAGTGGATTTCTTTGCAGATGGATTTACAAGTCTTATCAATTTTGATTTCAAAGGAGACGCAAAGAAATCTTATGAAGAGATCTTTAGTAAGTATGATCAGCTCCTCGCCAATGAATTTGAGGGAAAGAGTCTTGTACATTACGTTAGTTCGCATGATGATAGCGGACCTTACGATGTGAATCGACAAGATCCATTCGATGCAGGTACAAAATTGCTTTTGTCGCCCGGAGCGGTTCAGATTTATTATGGGGACGAGACTGCAAGATCATTGACTGCAGACGCTGATGGAGATGCGACGTTGAGGTCATTTATGAACTGGGATGAGTTGCGTGCTATGACTCAGAAGAAGGGGTACATTGTCAATGATGTATTAATTCACTGGCAAAAGATCGGAAATTTTAGAAATGCTCACCCAGCGATCGGAGCTGGTCGTCACAAAATGGTAAGTGAAAAGCCTTACATGTTTACAAGGTTATGGGAGTCTGATCAAGGGCATAGAGATCACGTTCTCGTAGGTCTCGATATGCCAAAAGGCAATATGAAAATCGATGTGTCCGCCATTGCTAAAGATGGGGATCAAGTAAGAGATTTGTATTCTGGAATATCTAAGAAAGTAGCGGATGGTGCTATCACGATCGATAGTGCTCATGACATCGTATTGATCGAGGTAGTGCGTTGATCAACTATCATGCGTTTGGCACAATGGTCTTATCTAGCTTGCTTTTGCTGAGCCGATAGAGAGTCTGTAACTTAGTCCGAACTCCGCCATGAAACCAGAAGCTTCTTGAACCGAATATTTCAGATATCTAAGACCAAAGTTGAAATTAATTGCATTTTGTAGTCGACCTTTGTCACCAATGAAATTCAGCGACTTTGATCTTCCCAACCGTATTGGAAAATGAAAAATCACTCCTGAACTATATCCTTTATATTTTCTATCCATATTTAATAGGTCCACACCGAATTTGTGAGATGCATAATCTAGCACTGCGTGGATGGCATAATTTCTATACCTTTTCCCAAAGAAAAGTCCAGCCAAGTGAGTATTGGTCATGGATGATTGCAAAGCAACTGGAGGTGCATACGGTTGTTGGAGTCTATTTCTATACAAATTCGTACTTAGGCCAATGATTAGATCCTTTTTAGTCTGATATAAAAGATTAGTTTTTATGCCAAAACCAGAACCTAGCTGAGTAGATAAATCACCTACACATCTTACACCTACTATTCCGATAAGAAATGAAAAACCACTTGATAACGAATTTTCATTAACGACCTCATTGTTTTCAGATATTCGGGGAATAGACTCTTGCGATAAGTACGATTCTTTTGGGAATATTGAGTTATTGTAGCTATCAATGGAGTTGTGGGTTGCTATTTTGTTATCTGCCAAGCTTGTTTGTGCAATTGCGCTACAGTAGGCCATTACAAATATTAAAATTTGTATTAATTTCATTAATAGAAGGGTATTGTTAGTAGGGTGTTGTGTTGATGTAAAGTGTTTATTTAATCAAGATTAGTGCATACGATCGCCTCTCACTTCTAAAGTTGCTAATAGCTCAACCTCGTAGGCCAAATATTCTGACCATCTGTTCATTGCTTTTTCTTCACCGCAATACAGACGAGCTAATTTTAAAAACATCTTGTAATGCCCCGCTTCTGAAACCATAAATCTATGATAGAATTCCTTTAGGTTATCGTCGGAGATATGCAAGGATAATAATCGAAATCGCTCACAACTTCTTGCTTCTATCAGTGCAAATGTCAAGAGTCTTTCGAGTAATCGATCTTCAGAACTACCTCCTCCCCTTTGGAAGGATAGCAGTCCATTTACGTAGTGATCTTTGCGTTGTCGTCCAAGTTCGAGACCTCGATTATCGAGCTCTTTGATCACCATTCGGAAGTGGCCCCATTCTTCTGTTACGATTGGCATGACTTCATCGACGAGTTCCTTTCGGTTAGAATATTGAGAAATGAGAGAAATGCAGTTGAGGGCAGCTTTCATTTCGCAGTAGGCGTGATCGGTGAGTATCTCCTCTAAGCTTATTTCCGCCATATTGACCCACCTTGGATCAGTTGGTAATTCCAAACCCAGTACTCTTTTATGGTCTATTTCTTGTCTAGACATGCAAATTGATTTTTTAGAAAGTCGACTTCGTAAATTGTATACTCTTCAAAGCCACTGCTCCAAAATATACCTATATTATCAACGTAGCCATTTTTTAATAGATTGTAATCATCCTTTTCTACCAAGTATATTCCTTTGTATAAGGTGTGTCCTGAGTATGGTTCTAACTCTCCAGAAGATTGTGTTATGTTTCGGCAATAGACTTTGCTGCCATCAATGAGATTTATTCGCATTGTTTCATCTACCTTCAGCATGCCATAGTTCTTTTTGGCTTCTTTGGATTTGATCCTGATATTAAGAGTTATGTAGTGATTTTTACCCACCTTAGAAACATAGGCATCACATTTTATGAAGTCTTCAGTTTTGAAATATGACTTCATTTTATCTTGGGTATATCCAAAGAAAAAATCAGGAGACACTTCTTTTCGTTTTGCACGGATCGCTTCGTCATACCCTTCATAGGCAATGTTACAATCGTATGCATCCCGCTTGTCTACCTCGTCTTCTAATTCAAACGTAGTGGCATACTTCTTAGACATGCTCGGATTTGTATTGATATCGGCCTCTGTGTCTTCATTTTCGGTATTTACGTCAGTATTAGCACTAGTAAGTGCACCTTCGAAGCTATCTACGTTTATTATCTGGACTTCATTGCTATTGGTTAATTCTGGGATCTCAGAAGTTTCATTTGTTGTGGAGAGATTGTCTACATTTACCATCATAGGTTTGTCGATGGACATTTGTAGTTTTTCTATTGATTTTTCTATTTTTCGCTCTTCTCCGTTTAATAGCTTTTGAGCTAACTTTACCAGTTTAGTAGCGTTTTTCGATTTTTTTCGATTGATATTGATGGATTGCTTAGTTTGAGATATTCTCTCTGCAATAGATTCACGGAGCACCTTGTTAGCTTTGTCTACATTTTTTTCTTGGTCGGATAACTTCAGTAAATTAGACTCAAAATATGCTCCGTTAACTGCAAGTTGGGCTTCGTTGTCTGACAGGTTTTCAAGAAGGTAGGTGACTTTATTTTTTTCTTCTGCCGTTAGTGGGTATTTCATAGCATTAGGCGCAGAAAACGCATCCAGAGAAGTTGAACTTTTAGTTATTACTTCTCCATTTTCATCAATGATTTGATCCTTTTCGACCTTACTCCATGACCCGTCAGCGGCTACGAGTATCTTTTGTCCTGATCCTGTTTTAATTATTCTCTGAGCATTGGCTCCTGAGATCATCAAAAAAACCAAAACTAATATGACTTGAAATCTTCTAGTAGAAAGGTGACTTAGGCTTGTCATTATCTTGTGTTTATTTTGCAAATATAGTCTATCTATCATATTTAATATAGTTTGCTATTGATTATTGGCTTGAAGGCTTTTCGCTCAAATATAATCATGGACGTTTGTTGCAACTGTCGGATTTAGTGTTTGGTTTCGTTTTGCATTTTAGTCTAGAGAATAATATCGTATGTATATCTTTTGAGGATTGGTTGCTTATTATCTAAATTATGCACGATATTGCAAGGAGTGGATGTAAATTGGCTACTGGCTCGGATTTTTTTAAGGCTAACGACAATTCTTAATTCATCAAAACAAAACGAAAATTTACACCAAAAATTATCTTATGAATAAGTATAGCTTGATGTTACTAACATGTATATCTGTTGTAAGCTGTCAAAATGAAAATAAAAGTTCAATGTCATTTGAAACTGTAGAATTAGAATATCCAGATACTCGTCAAGATAGTATAGTAGATGATTATCATGGAACTGAGGTAGCTGATCCATATAGATGGCTAGAAGATGATAACAGTGATGAGACGAAGGCATGGGTCGTAGATCAGAATGCAGTGACTGGAAAATTTTTGGACCACATCCCATATCGTGATGATATCAAAAACAGACTTACAGAGTTGTGGGATTATGCCAAGTATTCTTCACCATTCAAAGAAGGAGACACGTACTATTATTTTAAGAACAGCGGTTTGCAGAATCAATCTGTGCTCTATGGGTCAGATGATATAAAGTCAGAAGGAAAAGTGATATTAGATCCCAACAAATTGTCTGAGGATGGTACTTCTTCGTTGGGTGGTATGTCATTTGATAAGTCGGGTCGATATCTGGCTTACTTAGTATCTGAAGGTGGTTCTGATTGGAGAACAGGTTATGTGATGGATCTCAGTACTGGTGAGTTACTATCTGACGAGATCGAGTGGGTCAAATTTTCTGGTTTTTCTTGGAAAGATGATGGGTTTTTCTACAGCAGATTTCCAACACCAAAAGAAGGAGCTGAATTATCTGCTAGTAATTCCAATCACTCTTTGTACTACCATAAACTAGGTACCTCGCAGGCAGATGATAAGCTTATCTATGTTGATACCGATCATCCTAGTCGTAATGTCTATGCGGGAACGAGTGAGGACGAACGTTTTTTGATTATGAGTCTCACAGAATCTACGAGTGGTAATGCGGTGTCGTATATCGACTTAGAGAATGATCCTGATAAGATTGTGCCAATAGTTACGGGTTTTGATTCTGATTATAACTTTCTAGATAATGATGGTAGCAAGTTGCTCATGACAACGAACGATAATGCGTCCAAAAAGAAAGTAATAGCCATTGACTTAGACAATCCTGAGAAATCTGCATGGAAAACAATCATTCCTGAGTCAGAAGATGTGTTGCGTACCATCTCTATTGTAGGAGGTAAGATGTTTGCAAACTATATGCATAATGCGAGTTCTGTGACAAAGGTGTATGGCCTTGAAGGCAATTTTATTAGCGATCTAGAATTACCTGGAATAGGCACTGGAGGTGCTGTAGGTGGAAAGAAGTCAGATAAGACGGGTTTCTACTCTTTTACTTCATTTACTAGACCATCCACTATTTATACCATCAATACGGAAACCTTAGAATCAAATATATTTAGAGCACCAGAAGTGGATTTTGATTCTGACGGATTCGAAACAAAGCAAGTTTGGTACAAAAGTAAAGATGGGACAAAAGTGCCTATGTTCGTTACTATGAAAAAAGGATTAGAATTAGACGGGAAGCGGCCAACATTACTGTACGGCTATGGCGGTTTTGATATTTCATTAACCCCTTCTTTTTCACTTACTAAATTACCGTTTCTTGAGAATGGCGGCGTATTTGTTATGGCTAACCTCAGAGGTGGCGGAGAGTTTGGAAAGGATTGGCATGAGGCAGGGACCAAAGAACGAAAGCAAAATGTCTTCGATGACTTTATTGCTGCAGCTGAATATTTGATTGATAACAATTATACATCCTCTGGAAAGCTCGCTATTGAGGGTGGTTCTAATGGTGGACTCTTAGTTGGGGCCTGTATGACACAACGTCCAGATCTATTCGCAGTTGCATTTCCTAGAGTTGGGGTCCTGGATATGTTGCGATATCATGAATTTACAATTGGACACTTTTGGGCTTCTGACTATGGTCGATCAGATGATCCTGAGGCCTTCGAATATCTAATTAAATACAGTCCACTTCATAATGTCAAAAAGGTAGATTATCCAGCTACGATGGTAATGACAGCCGATCATGACGATAGAGTAGTGCCCGCACATTCTTTTAAGTTCGCTGCGGAATTACAAAAGAACCATACGGGTGATCGTCCCGTTGTGATCAGAATCGAAACATCCGCAGGTCATGGTGCTGGTAAACCAACTTCGAAGATTATTCAAGAAGCAGCTGATGCAATGGGCTTTATGCTTTATAATATGGATGAAGATTATTCGAAAAAAATCGAAGGCTAGGACTTATCTGCAAATAAAAATAGAAAGCTCAGTAATTCTGTAAATTGAATTGCTGAGCTTTTTTATTTATTAGCTTTGCTGTTAGCATGGGAAAAACGCCTTACAAAGAGATTATTAAATATTATTGGAACGCTAAGACAAAATATAGTCTTCATTCTCCTTTTATGTTCGATTTTTATCAGAACATTATGGCACCTACTGTTGATGATCCAGCAGTCGCGGCAATAGAAAGACGGAGAAATAATATGTTGTCTTCGAAAGAGTCTATCAATTTCATAGAAATGGGAGCTGGTTCGAAATTAAAATCGGGTAGCCAAAGGAACGTACGAGATGTTGCAAAATCATCCCTCTCTGGACCATGGCAATGTGAGATACTCCATAAGCTGATAAAGCACTACAACCACAAGAATATACTTGAGATCGGAACATCATTAGGGATTTCGACTGCCTACTTAGCCTCCGCCAACAACGAAGCAAAAGTTACAACGTTAGAAGGTAATCCATCATCAATAGATATAGCAAATCAAAACTTCAATGCCTTACAATTATCCAATATTACTGTCAAGGAAGGGAACTTTGATGAGACGTTGCCTTCAGTTCTTTCTGATCTGGGGCGAGTTGATATGGCGTTTATTGATGGCAACCATAGAAAAAAGGCCACGGTAGATTACTTTGAATTGATACTAAATAGCACGGGTACACAAAGTGTTGTTATTGTTGATGATATTTATTGGTCGCAGGGCATGCACGATGCATGGAAAATAATAATAGCAAATGAAAATGTGGCTTTTAGCATAGATATGTTTCATATGGGACTCGTTTTTTTTGATCATTCCGTGATGCCTAAGTTAAATTTTCCAGTGATCAATTCACGTTACAAACCGTTTTCTATTGGATTGTTTGGGTAGTGTCAATTCAATTTGTCCTATCAAGTAGATTATTTTATAATATGTTATTTGTTGTAAATCAATTTCTTCTTATCTTGCATTAATAATATCACGTTTTTAATATGAGAGTCTATTTACTATATCTTAGTATGATCGCAGCGCAATGTATAAGTGCGCAAAATACATTTGTGGATGGCACGATAAGCATCTTGGGTAATGAGCGGATCTACAGTACAATTACTATGGGCGTTGATGATGTTGATGGTGATGGCAGAGACGATTTGATACTTCTGGATAATAGTACTTCTCTCAAGACTTTTGTCCAGCGAACTGGACAGCCATTCGGTTATACGTACCATACGGAGAGTAGCATTTTCGGTGAATGGGCCGTAATTTCGGGAGATCTAGATAATGATGGTGTGCCAGAGGTGATCTGCTCAGGTAATGATAATGGCTCTAGGGTATTCAAATTGCAGGATGGGATCTATCAGCGGGTTCAGAAAACGGCTGAAGTCTATTCTCAAAACACGAATCTTACTGATATGAATCGAGATGGCTTTCTGGATTTGTTTGTTTGCAATGATGTAGGGAAAAGTAAGACGTATATTAATGACGGAACAGGCAAAATGATAGATACAAATATTATTGATTTTCAAACCAGTCCTGAAGACGATATGTCTGGTAATTATAGTTCTGTTTTCTTTGATGCTGATAATGATGGTGATATGGACCTGTACATTGGGAAGTGTAGAGCTGGCGTAACGGATCCATCTGATCGAAGACGTGTAAATACTTTATATATTAACAATGGTGACAATACTTACACAGAACAAGCTGCACAGCGTGGTCTAGCAATAGGAGCGCAGACATGGTCTGTAGATGCTGGTGATATTGATAATGACGGGGACTTGGATCTCATCATTGCCAACCATGGCGATAGTCACGATCTTATGATTAATGATGGCAATGGAGTATTCTCTAGATCATCTGCTATTCCTGAAGAAGCGACAAGTTTTGCGAATCAGAGCTTTTTTACTGATTTTGATAATAATGGATGGCTCGATATATTCATTACCAGTGGAGATAAAAGCTATGTATTGTATAACTACGATATGACATTCAGTTTGAGATCGCTGAAGCACAATGGAAGAAATGCATTTTCAGGTGTGACAGGTGACTTCAATACCGATGGTTTCCCAGATTTGTACTTGAGTTTCGCCACTTCATTTCAGGCTCCATCCACGAAATCTGATGTGATACTGCTAAACGAGATGAATACTAATAATTATCTCGATATTAATCTACTAGGAACTGTATCGAATAGGGATGCTGTGGGTACTAGAGTGACGATCTATCAGGATGAAGCCAGCTGGATGCGTGACGTAACCGTTGGCAAAAGTTATGGTATTATGAATTCATCAACTGTTCACTTTGGGTTAGGTGATGTCAACGAATTGGATTCTATTGTGATCTCTTGGCCTTCAGGATTGCGAACGAGGTACAGTGATATTCCAATAAATACTCGTATTACGATCTCAGAAGATGGTTGTTTTGCTCCAGAGCTAGATATACCATCGTATCAGATATGTGAGGGTTCGCAAGCGGTAGAAATCGGACTTGAAGAAGATTATGATGCCTATCAATGGTCAAATGGTGCGACATCAGAATCTATCTTTGTTGACGAAGTGGGATATTATAGCGTGACTGTCACTTCTGGTGGATGCGAGATTAGTAGTAATTCATTCGAAGTAAGTAACCAGGTAAATATACCGCCAAATGAAATGATTTTTGCGGAATCACTGACCGGGTGTCATGAAGAATTATCTGTATTGTCAGCTATCCCAGGTGTCAGGTATCAGTGGTCTACAGGTGAGTCAACGAAAGATATAGAAATCGCAGAAGGGGGCCTATATGCAGTCACTGTGACGACTAATTGCGAAACATTGGAGTCCGATGTGCTCAGTATAGATTGGATTGATATCGAAAGACCAGAAATCACACTAGATTCTATAATCTCTGGTAACTCAGCTACGATAGAATATGGGAGTGCTATTACTTGGTATCGTTATTTTCATGATATCAATCCGTTGGTAGAAGATGAGCCGCTAGTCACAGTGCCTTTGCTTCGAGATACGTTCGTATATGCAGGGATAAGCGAGTTGTCTGGCGTAGAGGTAGCCTCAATCTTATCTCCAACACCACTCAATAACAGTATGGATGACAGTAACTATCCATCGAATGACACCTTGGTTTTCGAAGTGTTTAGGGATTTGTTTGTATCGTCATTTAGTGTGCGGACGCAAGTATCTGGTCGGAGAGTGATCGAAATGTGGAAAGACAATGTGCTGGTAGATCGAAGAGACCTTCTTTTCGACTTCGGGAAGAGTACTGTTCAGATCGATAGAATATTAGAACCAGGTATTTACAGGATCACCACAAATACTGTAGTGAATGAAGCAGAATTTGGAAGTGCTTCTCCTAAGTTTTCCATTTCTGAGAATCTCTTTGGATCAGACCTTTCTATTGAGAATTATATTAAGTTTAAATCAAGTGACATCTATCCCGGAATCATTCCGTACTTTTTTGAATGGGAGATCGAGTATGGTGCTTACGACTGTGAAGGGAGATTTAGAGTCGACATTTTTGTTAAAGATTTAGTAAGTGTGGAAGAGTCATTCATCAATAGTTTTAGGGTGACACCTAATCCGACAATGGGTGCATTTACTGTTTATCCTAGTGACAACACTCCTTACCACTACTATGTAATCGATGCCAAAGGTGTGATTGTGGATTCTGGAGGTCGCCAGGGAATCAGCGTACTTGAAAATTCTCAGCACCTTCCAGCAGGACAATACTGGCTTAGAATTATTCAGGCGGGGAGAGGGGAGACATTAACTGTTATCAAAGCACCCTAAGATTTTAGATAGTTCCTAATATTACTATTATCATTGATCGCAATAGTCCTTGAATCGTATTTTTTTGGAGATAGATAAAAGATCTAGAAGTTATCCAGTTATCCATTTTGGAGTATAGTTTGACTGATATGCTTTGATCTTTTCGAGTAGAGCTACAGGATCACTTTCTATTACTAGATTGTCTAGATGGATCTGCTTCAAAAAACCTTCGGCTATACTATGCGTTAGAAATCCAATCAGAGAGTCGTAATAGCCACCTATGTTATAGATGCATACGGGTAGATCATGCAGGCCTATTTGTGACCAAGTCATGACTTCGATAATCTCTTCGAGGGTACCTACACCTCCTGGCATTGCAATGAAACCTTCGGTTCGTTCTGCCATGATCATTTTGCGTTCATGCATTGTATTTGTCACTATGAGCTCTGTAAGGCCTGTATGACCAACTTCTCTATCCATAAGATGTTGTGGTATTACCCCTGTGACACTGCCTCCCAAAGCAAGAATTTCGTCAGCAATGATACCCATTAGACCCACATTTCCCGCTCCATACATTAGTGCATAATCATTGTCAACCATGACTTTTGCCAGTGCTTTACTTTGAGTAATATACAGTGGATTGGATCCGGTATTAGATCCACAGTATACAGTAAGATGTTTCTTCATTCGGTAAATGTAATCAACATATCTTGATTCAGTTAAGAAACTCAGACGGACTATAGAGAAGATTAAGATTTTCTATTGCATTCGTCAATAAAGCGGCTGAATTGCTGACTATCTACTGCGTAACATCATAGATACTAACATTTTCAAGGGCAAATAACCCTAAGCCTCCTTCGATATTGGTACTTACTTGTACGGGAGAAGCAAATGGATTATCATTGTTTTCAAAAAAACCGTTAAGTTTTCTGTCATGCTCATACTGCTCTTTAGAGATATTACTTATGATAACTTTATATTCTGCCGAATCGAGATCACCGAAAATGGGCCCCAAACCATAAAATTGCAAACGTAATTTGAATTCTGTTCCATCAAATTGATCATCTGTAATGAGAACGTCTTCATAATCTGCAGACTCTAAGACAAATGCATTGTTACTTTGTAGGTATAGTCTCTCAGTAAAATTTTCAAACTTTAATGTGCCACCTATTTTGTAATAGTTCTTCTCGGCCGGCTCATCATCAATTATAATGTCTATCGCGCTAACTTTGTCACCATCACTATCCAATCCACCGTCTTCTAGATAAATTGCGGACAATAGTGACACTTTGTTTGGCATTCTTGCTGTTGCGGAAGCTGAGTTCATATCAGATTTTACTTGGATCTGGTAATCTTGTCCAGCGATTAGATTTGGGAGAGCTCCCTCATGATTATAACCTATATATGGCTCAGATCCTTCTAGATAGGCTAATAAATATTCGGTGTTGTCAGGGTAGATTATTTTTACCTCGGCATTTTTTACAAAGCTGTTTTCTTCATTCTCATTCAAACCTATCGTTCTGGTGACTAGCGCTCGACTTTCTGGCAATGTTTGATTTGTGAGAATGCTATTTACGACTAGCTTTTCTTCAAATACAGGTTCTTCTAAGTCTAGTGTTGTCTCGAAAAAGCTTTCACAAGAGACTAGTAAGAATGAGACGATAAGGAGAAGTATATATTTCATGCTATTTTTTTATTGTGTAAATGAAACTTAGAAATCAATTCGATAAGTCACATATGGGATGATAGGAAATAAACTTGCTTGTTTGAGTACCGTTCGCGGTTCGAATTGCCCAGTTACTGGATCAGTGGTGTATTCTGTGTCCCGATAAATATAAAAAGGGTTTTTTCGAGAATAGGTATTATACGCGCCAAATGACCACGTTCGTTCGTATTTTTTTCGCTTTTTTATGAAGTTAATCCCAAAGTCAAGCCGATGATAGGATCTCATCCTATAGTTGTTCCGCTCGGAAAAATTGCTTCCAGAATATGTATATCCAAATTCTTTATTATTACCATAGACACCTACAAATTGACTTTCCGCTAGAGATACGGCATTCCCTGTACCGTAGACCCACGATCCAGATAGATTGATGTTGTCTTTCCATTCATAACTTGCAACAACAGAAAAATCATGCCGTCTATCATATTTATAATCAAATTCATTACCAAAATTAAGTTCGTCGAATTGTCTATTAGCCCAGGCCAAAGTATAGCCAACCCAACCGGAAAGTCTTCCAGTTTTCTTTTGTACGAATAGTTCTAGTCCGTAAGATTCGCCATCTCCTTGTGTGATTCTATCCTGCCAATTATTGGTATTGAATAGGCCTTCACCATCTTTATAAGCTATGAGATTAGACATGCTCTTATAGTATGCTTCTGCACTCACTTCATACGCTGAACCGATACTTTTAGCTGCCCCTAGCGCTACCTGCCAAGCGTCTTGCGGTTTGACCCGGTCAGTAGTGGGAAGCCACAAGTCAGTTGGCAGTCCTATTCCTTCAAATGCCAACAGTTGCACATATTGTCTCATGGTAGAAAATGAACCTTTGAGTGAGTATTGGTTTGGCAGGAGATAGCGCGCTCCCAATCTTGGCTGTAAGGAGTGATAGCCCTTACCATTTACAAAGAACGATGACGTATGTAGACCCACATTCATCTTCAGGTCATCTGTTATCTCTATGTCATCTTCTATATATGCGGCGATTTCTTGGGCTGTGATATCTTCTTGGCCGACTTGCGTGCTGAATTCGTAGTCAGTTGATTGATCCACTTGTTCTAGGTCAAAAATACCAGGTTTGAAATTGTGATTGATTCCACTAACTCCAAATTTGATAAAATGATTTGGAGATGGAAGGTAATCAAAATCGATTTTTGCCGCTACATCTGTTATTCCTGAGACATAGCCTAGGGCGATTCTGTCCTCTATATCTGTTTGCGTATTGATGCTGCCATATTCTGCCCCAAGATCTAGATTGTACCTACTGAATGTCATAGTTGTATTAGAAAAGAGCTTTGGATTCCATACATGATTCCATCGTAGAGCAGTTGTTGTATTCCCCCAACCAAACCGATTGTCGTAGTAGTCTTGTATCACTTCTTCATTTTCTTTTTCATTGAAATAGAACTTATCCTTACCACCATAGAAGCTGAGATAGAGGCGGTCTCTGTCAGAAAATTTATGATTTACTTTGGCATTGAGATCATAGAAATAATAGCCTGTACCACCTGAGCTGCCATTATTTTCAAATGATTTTTTTATGAATGGCTGAGCTAATATGTCAATATATGTTCTCCTTCCAGATACTATGAAAGAGGTCTTATCCTTGATGATAGGCCCCTCAAGCGTTAGTTTTGATGCTACGAGACCAATGCTTGCGGAGCCATGCAATTCTCGCATATTTCCTTCTTTCATATTGATTTCTAGTACAGACGATAAGCGCCCACCATACCTCGCTGGAAATCCCCCTTTGATCAGTTTTACATCTTTAATTGCATCAGCATTGAATACCGAGAAAAAACCAAATAAATGAGAAGCATTATAGACAGGAACACCATCTAGTAGGATTAGATTCTGATCAGGACTACCACCACGGACATAGAGTCCACTTTGTCCTTCGCCACCAGATTGAACACCAGGTAATAACTGCAATGCTTTAAGAACATCCACCTCACCGAGTAAGGCAGGGATTTTTTTGATTTGTGCTATTGGTACCTCTATGGTACTCATTTGTGATCGTTCTTCTATTCTTTCTGCTTGATTCGCAGTGATGACGATCTCTTCTATTTCTACAGTTGATAATAGTGCAATGTTAAGAACGGTGTCTCTCTCTAGATTAATAGAAATCAATCCAGGTTGATAGCCAATATAAGTCAATGCTAAATCGATATTTCCTTTAGGCATAGTAAGTGAGAAAAATCCAAACGTATTTGTTATTGTTCCATCTCCAGAAATTAGATCGATGATATTTGCACCGATTAGCTTTTCTCCTGTGCCGGCGTCTTCCATATATCCAGAGATGGTATAGGTTTGGGCATTTAACGAAGTTAAAAAAATACATGCCAGAAGCGTGACGACAAATCGTAGATTCATAAGTAGTAGCAAGGTTGAAGTAGTTGAATTAGTATGCTAACGAGCGAAAGCATTGCCATGTTACCCTACAGAACTTTTTTTAGATGGGTAGAAATATTGAAATGCCTTAGCTGTACGAATCGCTTTTGTGATAAAACAAAAACGGGACTCCGTTTACACGAAATCCCGCTATGGGTGAAAGATGGGATTCGAACCCACGGCCCCCGGAACCACAAACCGGTGCTCTAACCAACTGAGCTACAATCACCATGAATGACTAAAGTCAAATTCGACTGCAAAAATAGAATATTACTTCAATTAGCAATGGAATTTTGAATTATATTTTCAGCAAATTCAACGATAATAAAATTATAGCATAAAGTACGTATACTAACCATATCTACTAAAATCAAATTGAGAAATTATTCCTACTACTATTCAGCAGGATCTGCTTTTAAAGTAAATGTTCTAGAAACTGGATTTAGTGGCGCGTCAACTAAGCTGCCATCCATATTCTGTAGACTTAATTGTACTGTATTTTCCCCCATTGGGAGTCCAGATATGTAATAGGGTTGCCATCGAGTGATTTCATGTTCTTCCCCGTTAATTGTAGCAATTATTTTTTTGGTGCTACCTAGATTTACATTTACAGGGTAGAAATCTAGCATAACTAAATCTGTCTCAGCTTTACCGACATATGTACCTTTTGGTCTACTATAAAACAACATTGGCTCACTAATTGGTTTTGCTTTGGTGATACCATTATCTTTTACATTTATGATCTTGGCTATATGAGCATTGTCTGTTTTGATACTTTCATGATAAGATCTTGATAAGAATGCCAGCAGATAATGCTCACCATCTGGAATTTCGTAATCAAATTCATTAGTATATTTAGCTGCATATGGCGCATTATCTACAATGAGGTGGATATGCTGTCCTTTACCACTATTAGCACACATTTTTTGAGCTGCATCTGGGGTTTGCTGTCCTAGTTTGTAGTCGCTTCCTTGGACATCGAAGTTGAATTTTCCGTCTACATACGACATAGCCGCAATTTGTGCATCGGAATATTCTTGAGAAGGATCAAATGGTTTCAGTTGAAACTTTTTTGCTGCTACTTCAGACTCAGCAGCAGGAATTGATTTTGTTGATGAAGTTTCTGACTTACATGATAGCATAAACGTAGCCGTTATAAATAAACTACTGTAGATAATTTTTTTCATTTGTTAAGTTTTGTTATAGAACATACAATCGAATAGAGCCAATTGTTCTATTGAATCTCGTTCAAAGTTAGCGATGCATTGTTGGCAATTCATAATATTAGCTATATTTGACTATAGAAACGGTAATATTACTTGACTGCACCCCTTAAATTCCTGCACCACCTAATGATAAATTATCATTTTCAATTTTGCAGATGCAACGATCGGAGTTACCTATTAGCGAGTTACTAGAAAAGGACCCAGAATTGGCTCTAAAGATGCTGTACAGCTCTTACTACGGTATAGTTTATACCAAGATATACAGGATGCTTAGGGATAGAACACAATCAGAGGATCTTGCGCAAGAGGTATTTGTGGAAATATGGAGTAGGCGAGCTTCGATAAAATTTGATGTTTCGATTGGGGGATATTTAAAGCAGACAGCAAGAAATAAGACGCTGAACTATATACGGAGTCAAAAAATTAAGTTTGAGAACGAGGAAGTTCTCTTAAAGGTCAAAAGTGATGGGATATCTACACAATTAATTCTAGAGTCTGAGGATCTTGCAGCTTTGTTAAATAAAGAAATTGATCAATTGCCTGAGCGATGTAAAATCATATTCGCTCTCAGCAGATACGAAAACCAATCGTATAGGATGATAGCCGATACATTATCTATATCCATTAAGACGGTAGAAAATCAGATTTCGAAAGCATTGAAAATTTTGAGGAATAGATTATTAGAGTATCAAAGTCAGCATCAAGATTAATAGTTATAGAAGAATAGGGGTGCAGTGTTGAAACTTGTGTCCTATACTTAGCGATAGAAATAGTATGGAAAGCAGAGAGATAGAAATCATAATCATTAAATCAGTAACTGGAGAGGCAAATGCTTCTGAGTTAGAGCAACTGCATGCTTGGCGTTTGTTTTCAGCTGAAAATGAATCGTTTGCTGCTGATTTAGAATTGGTGTGGAAAGTTGCAAATGATGAAGATGTGGAATTTATGGTTCCAGATCATAATGCTGCATACAATAGGCATCTAGATCTTCTAAAAGTCAAGACTGAGTCGCAAAGTGAAATGTTAAGCCCAATAGTACCAAAGATGAAAAGGCACCCTTTTAGCTTTTTTACACCCCGTAGACTTGCATCTATAGCTGCTCTATTCTTTTTTGGAATGGCAGCTATAGGTATTTTTTTTACCAACCAATCTATTGCTTCTGAAAATGGGATTCTATTTACACACCTACCTGATGGTTCAATGATTTGGTTAGCTGAAGGATCAAGTGTAAGCTTGGATAGGAATTTTGGTAAAAGTAATAGAAATCTTACTCTTGACGGTAAAGCATTTTTTGATGTTGTCCGAGATGAATCTAGACCCTTTGTAATTACCGATAATGAATTGGAAGTAATAGTATTGGGTACCAGTTTTACCTTCGACAGTCGAGAAAATATCGTGGAAGTAACTAGTGGTAAAGTGCGAGTGGAAGCGGATAAGGACAAAAAGGTCATAACAGCAAATCAATTGGTCACGTTGCAAGAGGATGTTTTGACCTTTTCGAGTACTAGCGGAAGTGTTGGAACCTGGAGGAATCCTAATTTGAAATATTCTGAAGCACCTATCCAGCGCGTAGTAGCGGAGTTAAATGCATTTTTAGAAATAACAATTAAACTAGAAGACGGCAGCGAAGAGATAGATTGTCCATTTTCGTCAGGCGGTTTGATAAAGAATTCAGCGAAGGAGATAATTTCAATTCTCGAAAAAGTATATGAAACTGAATCTTATACAGATGAAGATGGACAGGTCATTTTGTCTATCATAAAGTGTTAGTAAGATCTTTTTGACTCGATCAAAACATCAGCCATGGCTTTGTCGAGGAAAGTAGTAATTTATCATAATTGCAGTATATTTAAGCGGTTTACGTTATTGATCTAATCTTAGCTTACAGTAGATGAGAGTATTGTGTGTTGCTAATTGTTTAATGCTTAAAGTACTTATTTTTGTATACTGCATACTCATTAGTATAAGTACAGCGGGGCAGTCTAAGATAGTCGCACAGTGCGATGAGGTGATCTTAACGTATATAACAGGCGATAAACCTCTCGGGCAAGTACTTATGGAGCTTGATGAAAAGTCTGGTGTACGTATCAATTTTAGCGCAAAAGGAATACCTAGAAATAAACTGGTCTCAATAAATGCAGTTCAACAACCTTTGAGTGTGATCTTGAAGGCTCTGCTACGTCCTAGACGTTGTAAATATGATATCATTGGTAACTCAATAGTGATCACCCGTAGGGATAGGAAAGATAAGGAAAATCAATATACAATTAGTGGTTATTTGAGAGATAGGTCCTCTGGGGAATTGCTGGTGGGAGCGAATATCTATCTAGTAGACAAATCGCATGGTACACAAACTAATAAGTACGGATTCTATAGTTTACAACTTAGTCAAAGTGCCAAGCAGATTTACTTTTCTTATCTGGGCTATGAGCAAGAGTTTAGAAACTTCTTTTTGGCAAAAGATACCCTTATCGATATTGCTCTGATTCCTAATGCTAGGCTAAACGAGGTCGTAGTAGTAGATGATGTAAAGAATCAGGAGGAAGCCAAAGCATACTCTGAGAGCAAATTGTATCTGGATCGGATTAGATCGGCTGCATCTCTTGCAGGAGAGTCTGATGTGCTACGACTAGTAAACCTAATGCCGGGGGTTGATGGTGGTGCAGATGGGTTAGGTGGATTAAATGTCAGAGGCGGATCAGCTGATCAAAATCTGGTTTTGTTTGATGGCGTACCTGTATACAATGCCAATCATGCTTTGGGTCTCTTTTCCATTTTTAATTCCAATATTATAAAAAACGCAACTTTAATTAAGGGGAATATCCCTTCTGAGTATGGAGGCCGATTATCATCCGTATTGGATGTACGAACAAGAGATGGTAACAAGAATAGAATAGCTGGAAGCGCAAGTGTTTCAACTATTGCGGCTAGTGCATCGGTAGAGGGACCTATTGGAAAAAATGGCAGTACCTTCCTTTTTTCTGGAAGAAGGACGTTTTTGGACCCTTGGATAGAATTAGTTACTAATTTTCAAAATGAAGTAGGTGATAACTCCGGTAGCTCGAGATATTATTTTTTTGACCTTAATGCAAAATTAAGTTTAAAACTAAATCGTCAGCATACCTTATATGTAGGGAGCTATTCTGGTCGTGATGACTTTGATAGTGACAATACTTCAGTGAAGAATGATAGTTTAAGTCCCAACTCGAGTATCCGTAATAGTGCAGTGCAATGGAATTGGGGAAATAGACTGTTTTCATTGAAACTGACTTCTCAATTTTCCGACAAGATATTTGGTCGGTTTACTTCCTACTATTCTCAATATTCTTTTGATTCGTATGAAAAAGATGATATCAACATACGTAATAATGGTATGGTTTCTAGATCCTATAGAGCCGGATATTTCAGGTCAATGATAGATGATATTGGAGCAAAGTACGACTTTGATATAATTCTTAATTCGAATCACTTGATCAAAGTGGGAGTTGGTGCGGTAAGTCATAAATTTAATCCAAGTCTCGTGAGTGTAAGTGATAGAGACGATACCTTTGCACCTGATGAGGCAATTACTAAAGAAATAGTACAATCGCTTGTAAATGAACCAGAATTGTTTGGAAATGAATACACAGGATATATCCAAGATGAAATAAAGATAGGTTATGGGCATACAATTAATATCGGCGCCCACTTGAATTTATCAACCACCGCTGGAAAGAATTATTTTAGCTTTCAACCAAGGCTTTCTTATCTGGCAAAATGGGAAAATTCACATTTTAAGGTGGGGATTTCTAAATTAAATCAGTATCTGCACTTATTATCTAGTAGTGGTTTAGGACTGCCGACCGATATTTGGATTCCTTCGACAGAACAATTGGCTCCTCAAGAAGCATGGATGGCTACTGCTGGATTTGGCTTCGGTAAGAACAACGGTATAAGATTTGGAATCGAAGGATACTATAAGTTATTTACGAATATGACTACTTTTGATGAGGGTGGACTCAATACGATCAATCGGGACCTTGATTGGGAATCAAATATACCTGTAGGTTCTGGTTATGCTTATGGGATTGAGACTTGGTGCGACAAGATTGTTGGTCGTACAACGTGGAATTTAAACTATGCGCTGTCATATTCGATAAGGGAGTTCGAAGGGCTTACTATCGATGACGAGCCGTATCCTTTTCGGTATAATAGGAGGCACAATGCCAAATTTGGATTGATTCATAAGATTACAAACGTTACCGAATTTACCTGTAATTGGAACATGAGTAGTGGAAATCCAGTAACTGATCCAGCGGGGCCCGTAATATTGGATAGTGAAGGAAATCTACTTCCTATCTATCTCGAGAAGAATGGTGGACAACTACCAACTTACAACCGCGTTGATATTGGATTTAATTTTTACAATGTTCATAAGTGGGGTAGAAGTAAGTTCTATCTAGGCATCTATAATATCTTTAACAACCAAAATCCCTTTTATAGAGATATTCAAAATACGACACAAAACCCAAGTAGATTCGAAATTGTCGAGTATTCAGTCTTACCAGTTGTCCCATCGATTGGATTATCTGTGTCCTTCTAATAACCAGATGCGATTATTCTACTCATCCTAGATAATGATTTAAGAAAGTTTATGGAATCCTTACGAATCTAAATGCTAAAGGTTCTATGAAAACACGAGATGCATCGTTAGATTTCGTGATCTAAAACCGATTACTATTTCGTATGCCGCTAATTAGTTAGCGAGGCTCACAGTATATCGGTATTTGCCAATGTATATCAGTGTAATTCTAAACTAGAGTTGCTATCAGCTTTATTCAGTTATTCGTGTTCTTAAGGAACCAATGCTACAAATGCACTTAGAGTCGATTATCGAATTAGGATTCTTTTATTATTCCTGGTCTAGATTGACGGTAATTAGACTAATTACGGTTTATTATTTCGCATTATTTTCCGGATAAGCTAAAATAGAACAAGGTGAAAAACGCAAGGATATCACTTAGCTATAGTGAGCACCGATAATTATCGCGGGTTAAACGAAGATATAAGAAGGAAAATCTTAAAATTAGTGAATTTTGGGAACGTAAATGGTATTATTTATTTCGTACTTAATGATCTGTCGTTAAAAGTCTGGTCGAACCTACGGAGCTGACTACCTCGTTTGCCTTGATCCATTTTGAACAATTCTAAATGCTTTTCCGGCATCAAAGAACAGAATTGACAGTACACTTTGACAAGGTCAAGCTATACAATTAAATGAAACATTGAGAGCGGTACGATGGTACATAAAAAAAGGTCCATACGCAAAGAAAACTTGCTATATGAACCTTTTAAATTAGTTGAATCACTACGATCAGTGATTAAATGCGGAGGAGGAGGGATTCGAACCCCCGGTGCCCGTAAAGGCACGCTAGTTTTCAAGACTAGTGCATTAAACCAGCTCTGCCACTCCTCCGTTTCTTAAACTCTACGTCTTTAGTAAAGCGATGCAAAAGTACATTTACTTTTTATATCTCGAAATATTTCAAATGATTTTTTTAGATTTTTTTATTGAGTGAACCTTAAACCCCAATATGATCTTATTATAAACATCATATTAATAGAAAAGCCTGCCAGAATTAACAGACAGGCTTGTAGATTTTTGTACTTCAGATATTAGTATCTGTTATTGTAACCGCCATTGTTTCTTGGTCTGCTTCCACCACCGTTGTCTCTTGGCTTAGATTCCTTAACTACAATCGTTTGGCCATCAAATTCGAAGTCATAATCAGGAAAGCTATTTTTAGCCTCTTTTTCAATAAAAGATTTAATAGTCATATTAAGCTGTTTATACTCGATTTTTTCTTTCCCTAATTCTGAAGTTAGATACTTCAGCCATCTTTGCTCTTCTTTTGTTATATCAACTGAATAAGAAAAATTAAGTATATCAATTTTTGAATTCTTAATATTATTTATTATCCATTCTACATTTTTATAATCATCCTGATTAAACGTTACTGGAAAAGCAAATTTTTGTATTGGTTCAAAAGAATAATTTTCTGGAATTAATAGAACTGGAAGGTTTGAAATATTTAACAAAGTTTGTCTAAAAGCAGTCACCGAAAATAAATGGTATAAATTAAAAGGAACTATACTTGAACACCATATAGATAAACCAACAGACAAAGCTTGACAGATTTAATCAAGAAAATATGACCAGCAAACAGATCCCCAGAACAAGAATATAAGAATACCCAGGTTCATGGTGAACATGCACCTCAGATGCAGAAGAACTTAGAAATAGAACCGATCCACGC
>JAVCKV010195934.1:0-16879 GCA_032274145.1 Herpochondria borealis | reverse complement strand
CGGTTCTCCTTCTCAGCGCGGCTGATCAGGCGCGCCTTCAGCTCGTCCTCAGGCACGCGCAGGACCACGACGCCCGAGAGCTTCGTACCGCGACCCGCCAGATAACCGTCTAGCCACGAAGCCTGAAGCACGTTTCGCGGGAAGCCGTCCAAGAGGGAGCCCTCTTGGGTGTCTGCTTCCGCGAGGCGCTCGGCGACCATCGCGTTCGTCACGGTGTCGGGCACCAGCTGACCTGCGGCCAGGATGTCCTTCACCTGCAACCCGATGGCGGTGTCGCCCTTCAGGTGCGCACGGAACATATCGCCCGTGGATATATGAGACACGCCCAGGTGCTCCTTGAAGGAAGCAGCCTGGGTGCCTTTCCCGGCCGCGGGCGGCCCGAAGATGAGGTAGTGACCCGTCAAAGTCGCAACGTCACTCTGCAGCGGATTCGCGCGGGGTGCGCTCGACGAACTCAAGGATCGCGCGCTCGCCGTTGTCACCGAGGCGGCGCTTGGCCAGCTTGGTGATACGGCAGTAGCCGCCGGGGCGCTCGAGGAAACGCGGCCCGAGGACATCAAAGAGCTTCTGCGCACCCTCTTTGCTGCGCAGCTTGCTGAAAGCGCGGCGGCGGTTGTGCTGTGACGGGTCCTTAGACAGCGTCACGAGCTTCTCAATGAAGGGCTTGACGGCCTTGGCCGTCTGAACGGTGGTGATGATTCGCTCGTGCTCGATCAGAGTCCACTTTGAACGAATCTCTTTGCCACAATATCTGCACGCCAAGGATTACTTGAGCTGGAATGACGACTATCAACATTGGGAGGAATCGAAACTACTTTTTGCACAAACGCACAGCACATATGCACAGGTTTCGAATGGAATCGAAAAACACAAATGCACAAAAATAAAATAGCAGGAACAGTTATTTCCAGTTACCATCCGCAGGTACCTTCTGCTGTTGCCACTCCCCAGGTTCTAATCAAACCCTTTTCATTGTTGTTTCAACATGTTGGGAAGCTGCCACCCATTGCCACCATGGGCGACAATCTCCTTTTGTTGGTTGCTGCTGCAAAGGAAACTATATTTTTGCATGTGATAGACGGCAACCACAATGGTTGTATTGTATTGTCATACTAGTAGACGTGTCGTTAAAACAATAGAATGATAATAGTACCACATTGTTTACTCTAATTGCCTGCTATTGAAATAATAGTAGATAAAGTCTATACTTTTTGTCATTGTGTATTAACAATGAGCTTGAGCCGCCAAGGGCAATGGAACTGAGACGGAGGAGGTTTGTTTGCGTCCCTTTAGAGTTATCGGTAGGCATGTTTCTTGAGCCGTGGGGGGATTGCCGCATTGGGATTGGCAGTGGTATGATTACTTTGTAATATGCTATTTACGATATTTATATAATGAAGATAAGCTAAAACAATAAGTGCATTTGTTCAAATGTGTTTTGAATCTCAGTAGACGTAGATCTACGTCTACTGGAGCGGCCAAGAACACAAATGAACAAATACACTGGAGCGGCGGACACAAATAATGAACAAATACACTTATTTTGCGGCCCATAACCCAAAAATAAGTGCAAAAAGTACGAAGATTCTGTGCATAAAGTAATTTCGATTCCTCCCATTATTAGATCAACCAATGGGGAATCAACATTATTAGATCAGCCAATCATGGGTTGTTGCATCTGCAGCCCCGTCCGTCTTTATAAATATGACGATATTTCTTTTCGCAATGAATGTTACTGTGGAAGATATTGACCGATACACCCAACACGAACCAAAAAACTCACCAAGAAATGGAACCACCAATCATTGACGTTTTCTGCTCAATTGAAAGAGTGGCTTTTGTATAATCCAGACATCCGGGTGGTTTCAAGTTCTGAAAGCCCACAATATTGTATTGGAACTTCACCTCAAGAATGTCAGAAAAGAATCGAACAGGACAAACTGGCTTCATTGGCATTGACCAACTGTGTGGACATATTGATGTTGCTAATACAATTGCACAACATCCACTGCATAGGCAGTATTACTGTGCTTACTTACTACTCGGAGTATCTATGAGATCCTTTATTAGATGTTCCATCACACACTTACTTCTCAGACTAGCGCACGCTCTCAATCTCTTAGCATAGAGTCTGAGCCTCCTCCTCCTCCTCTACCTATATGCCATCACGTGAGTTTGTGACCGACTAGTACACATTGCAGGTGAATCATAAAACTGATGTTGCTATTGAAACTCACCTTGTTCTTGTTCGTGTTGATTAGCTACATGATATCATCTAACTCTCCCCTCATGCTCTCCCTCATCCACTGTTGTCGTTTTCCTTACGGCAATAGCAAGTCTGCCAAGAATCTCAATCGTTATGGAGCCCTGAGCGGGAAGATGGTGGCGGCTGAGTTTCGGACACACCATTCTATTCCTTCATTCGTTGTGCACTCTGTCTGCCTACGTGTCATAAACGATTGATAAAACGTAAATAAACGTAAATACTCCTAATGACTCTCCAGATAGTATTGTGTTAGATCGCGGTGTTCGTGAATGAAAACATAGTTATTGTCAAGAAGGTCATTGTTCGCACAATTCATCGAATTATTGTCACGCATGCACGAAGGTCATCGTTCACAATATTCAGTAACCACGTACACGAACAAAAGAGACCCACCCCACCAACCTTTTACCCTTGAAGCCTGTGCTTTCATCTTTCAGCAGTCGTAGTGTAAAGCATGATGGCTCTACACAGGACGGGAGGATGCTCATTCATGACTTTGGTACTCATCATGGGGTCTACCTTCTCCGTCTTGTCGGCCCCTTGTACTTTATGCGAAGATCGGTCTGCTCCATTGCTACCCGGCCTTCTTGTAGTCATACCTCCCCTAGTGCCAGCAACTTGTTCCAGTCTTGATAATGCACTACCTCTGGTGCTACCAGACGAAACGGATGCCTTGTGTGTGGCAGCAAGGAGACTCTCAAGCAAGTGTGGTTGCCCGCGTCGCAGCGATGCATGCAATCTATGTCCGAATGGTTCCCCAGTGGTCAACAAGAACCTGGAAATGCCGGAGTTTCCTCCGGTTATTGATGACACTCTATTTACGTGTGATCTATTAGAGGCGTACATGCACTCCTTCTCTGAGTCAGATGGGGCTTGCAGTAATGCTCAACGGAAGGCCGCACAGAAATGTGGCTGCGCTGACCTTCCCACTGAGTTTACAAATGCATCGATCCACGACAACCTTAATTCAACCGTTGATGCATTTAGTGGAGATGGCGGTAACTCCCCAGTAATCACTGGCCATTCGGTTTTGTATTTTTCCTTCCTTGGGGCTGAATCGAACGCTGACATGGAGAGATTGTATGTCATTCTTCGATCAGCAGCTGCCATGTCAGTACTGGGAGCTCTTCTGGTGATTCAAGACACGCTTCGATCGCAAAGACGGCGCAAGTGTCTGTACAATCAAATTGTAGCAACAATGGCTGTCTTTGACATTGTATATGCCATTGCTGTGGCACTGATCAACATTCCGAGTCCCACCAGCGACGTCCTACGATCGCCAGAGGAGCGGGGCAACTACGCAACATGCAAAGCTCAGGGTTGGTTCATTCAGTGGGGTGGAATGACGAGCTTGTTCTTGAATGCATCACTATCGACCTGTAAGTTTGTGCCGCGGAGAGTGTTGGTTTTCAATGAAAGAGTACACACACTCACATGTCTTCTGATCTTCAGATTATATCCTTGTGATTGTGTCTAATAGGAAAGGGACGCGACTGAAAGCAGCAGCCAAGTGGTTGATCGGGATCCCTCTGATTGTTGGATTAGTTGTGGCGTCTGCTTCGATTCCATTCATTTCCAAGTCGATTCAAGGATGTCACATAAGCCCACCATCATCGACCGTTGTTCGACAACTTGACATCGAAGGGAACACAGCATCATGGGGCCCGTATCTCGGCTTGTACATTGTTCCGGCATATGTTGTCATCATCTACACAACGGGTGCGCTTCTTCGAGTCTATCTGCATGTCAGGAAAGTGAACCGTAACGCCAACAAATGGCGATTTCCAACATTGCCCAAGGCAGGACCACTGCAAAACGGCTCGCCAAATGATACCACCGCACCAGCAAGACATGGTCGTCGCAGAAAGACCGTTTCATCGAATCTCCAAAAGGAACTCGCCATCCAGTCAGCAATGTATCTTGTGGCACTTTATCTTTCATGGTTAGTCTACTTGGTGATTGCTATACACTTGGACAAATATCTCATGAGTCACTACTCGTTGTGGGCTTTTGTATACTTTTTGATTCCCTTACAAGGGTTCCTGAACAGTATTACCTACTTTCGACCACGATTTGTAAGATTGTGGGCCAAGTACCGCAAGGAGAGACTTCGAAAGAAACAGCAAGAGTCCAGTGATGGCGCTTACGGTAGTAAGAGCGACGACAGCAAAGGCAAGGGTGGTTGGGCTGCAAGTGAACCAGCTGCTGATATGGAAGAATTGCAAGAAGGCACCGCAACAATGTCTTTTCAAAACAAGCTCGACTCGTCAATGGAGGAGAATGATGTCGAATTTCGACGCGTCGCCAGCAGTACCTCTGGAGTGGAAGAGCCGCAAAGAGAGTCTACTACATCATCCCCCGCCAGCGCTGCTCGCCCCCTAGATCAGCCCTTAGAAACTGCGTGACAAGGTGTCACGGCACAGTGATCATCAGTGTTCAATTAGATGCCACCGGCGAGATAAAGAGGCATCCTCGACTAGTACGGGCAATTGTGAAGTATACTAGAATCGATGATAATCCTGCCTAAAACGAGGAAGAATTCACACACATTTCCTTCAAAAATCACGTGTTCGGGGGTGTAGAGCAACTTTGAGATCGCGTCACTGCACGTACCCTGAACCTGGGTCGAAACTAATCATAGCTATGCCGTACTACGTGTAGTAAAAGATCCCTCGTACTATCGCACTATAAGAGCGCTTATAGTACAGAGATTCACACCTATTCCATAACGCGCGTTCCATGAAAAGTGCTACCATCGGACCCTTGCAGGACCAGCCCATTGCCCTCGAGGGAAATATGGATCGGATTCTTCCTGAAGATCGCCAAGACGGTTTGCTCCAAGCGAACGCAGTACGGGTCTCGACTGCCACTTTGCGACTTGCTCCAAAATTTAATAGTCATCACGTCTTGTCCTCCATCGGATTCCGAGATCACAACTGGCCCTCCCATACTATTGACAATTTTTGTCCCCACGTTGTACGTATTGACGTTTTCTTCCTCCGTGGCGGTCAATCGAAGCTCGAACGGGCCCAACCGCATAACAGGCATGGGAATGGGGTTCCCAAATTCATCAGCGAACGTCAAATTAGGCTTGGCCACGGTGGGGATGGGCACAACCTTTCCTTCACTGTCAACAACTTTTGTAAATCGAAATGATCCTTCGTAGCGTGCTGTCATGAGTTTCGTGTTGTGTGTTGAATTTCTGATTGATTATGTGAGCTAATTCATAATGGGCTTTGGAAAAGTCGTGCAGGTTTTGCTGCAAAAGGGTGCGTGTTTGAAAACACTATCACTCCCGCCGGGAGGTCCTCACGTCTGGCCAGTTTTCTCCGGAGAAAGAGGGACCTAAAAAAGTGAAAAAATGCTCAAAACATGATGAAACCGTGCACCTCTACTCGTTTCATGGCTGAAACCAGCGACGTTCCTCACGCCAACTCCGTTCGGTCAAATTCGGGGTGAAATTTGAGATTTTGTGGTGGTCGGTCAAGAATTGGAATCGACACGACGAACGTTCACCACATGGCTGCGGCGCCTCCGATCTCCATCTGAAGATTATAAAAGGCTCCACAACACTATCAGGAAGCCTTCCCGTGAGTATAGAGTTGTTCCAGCAACGCCATGGCCCTTCGTCTTGAACGCGAGGGAAGCAAAGGAACAGAAATATGTGTCACAGCAGCATTCCGATGACAGCGACGACCAGCCAACAAATCCTTCCGTCAAAGATGCCGTTGAACCTTCTGGCATATAGACCTGAATCCAGGTGTTCACACTTCTCAAGCCGACGCAGTGTCATACTCGATCAGCACCTACCAGGATGGCCCCACAAGAGAGGAGTATGACCAGCTGAGTATCATAATGGTAACGCTTGATCCGGACCCAAACAGCTTTGCGTCAAGAATATTGCTGCAGTACCTTACACGCAAGACTCCACAAGGAAAGAGCTGGCGTTTATCGGGGGAGAGACACAGGGGCTTCGTCCTGATGAAAAAAGACTGGTCTTTCACACAATACTGCTAATGAGCCGGCGTTATGGCCTGGTTGGACAGTCAGGCTTGGGCTGCACAGTTGAAAGTGTTGTAGTGCATTTCCAGGATAGCATCGGACGAAGAATGCAATAATCCACTTTCGTTCCTTGACTTGTTTTGGGGAAAATATGCGCGGAATAGAATTGTGAGGCTTTGCGCCAAGCAAGAGTCAGTTTGAACGTTCGGAGTTTCAAGATTGGAGGTGGAGGTCTAATACCTACTTTGAACGTACATTTGTCGGCGAGCTAGCTAGACCAAAACATCAAGATCGAGAACATTATCTTGATATCTATCTTTTAGCATAACTACATCAGTTCCAACGAAGCGTCGTGCGCGATTTGGCCAAAATGTCACCCAAAATGTCACGCAGGATCGAAACTTGACGTCGCGTCATCGGTCCAGGATGGAACCCATCCGGTGGCAAACGGGCACTTCCTGGTGGTGATCGACATGATCTGGAGTATTGGCACGACCTAGGCTGTCCTCCCCCTGTTGGCTTACGCCGTCTCATGAATATGTGGATAGTAGGACGAAAGCTATAGCAGCAAGCATCTAACGACAAGAATGTTATATCATGACTTCCACATGCCTCTCACGGTTTTGCTATCACTTGATGTCGTGCAATGCTGAACTTGCAAATGGCTACTGCGACACATACGCCTTGCTGATGGAGTCAGCCAGACTATTCATCTACTGTACACCATGGACATGGCAACAGTGGCTCCAAAGAGACCTGTTACAGAGTTTACGGCACAGAATACCAAAAACGATTCCGGTACTTGGCAATGCTACCGATCACACCAAATCCGACACAAAACGATCTCTTATCAACGATGATGAATCGGAAAACTAAGATCTCACTCAGCTGAAGCTGCAGAATCGCCTGAGTGGAATGGGAGCTGGAGTCCTTGGTGGCAAACAGGTGCAGACGAAAAGGCTTGAAACCAACGGTTGTAGGAGATTTGTGGACCATCAGCATAGTGTGCATCTGCCTGCAATGGAGCGTATATTGGTTCTTCTCTAATACTCCGGTTGGCTGATTCTGCTGACCATGGTTGCTGCTGTACTCAGTGTGTTTTTCTAGGCGCTCGGCAACGGTTCTCCGGATGTGCATCGCGAAACGAGCCTGGTAGGGTTGCTACTGGTACTGACTAGCGTACAGCGAACTCCGGGTTTTCGACACTTCACCCTCCCAAAATTGAAAATCTGCACACTGCATGTTCAATGTGTTCAATCCCGCGGTTCGATCATTCGGCGATTGACTCGATTGTTGTTGTTCAATCGATCTCTTCATTGCTACTGGTTGCTAGTATAGTCTACTATTATGGGACTCTTTAGAAAGAAGAAGAAAGAGTCCAAAGCAGAGGACAACAAGGACGAGAAGCTGTTGGAACAAGAACAAGACCATCCAGAACCATCCGCACCACCCGGTCAAGAATCCAAGGATTATGGTACTATCGATAAAAAAGATGAAAACGATGAAGCTATTGTTGCGACCAGTAAGGACGACCCCGCTGATGACACCCCTATTCATGGGCCACTACCTGAAAATGGATCCATCTTTTCGCATCTATTCCCCACACAAACAGCCGATCAACCTCTTCCAGAACTCGATCCTCGTGAAGAACGCGCACACAAAACGCTCATGCGCCTCGAACATGTCATGGACGATTTGATTACCATTCCAGGCACTGAAACACGCGTCGGCATTGACCCAATCATTGGATTCATCCCCATTGTGGGTGACATGGCATCCGCTGCCGTCAGTCTGGTCTTTGTCTCGCGCGCCGCCCCAACCCTCTCTCGCTATACAGTCGCGCGCATGTTGGTCAATGTTGGCATTGACAGCATTGTGGGATGCATCCCCCTGTTGGGAGACTTTTTCGATTTTGGATTTCGAGCCAATACGCGAAACATGGCAATCTTTGAAGATCACATGAAACGAGGAGTCCAGGCACGCACGGCACAGGATCAAGCATGGGTCTGTCGCATTGTCGTTTTCTTTGTGCTGAGCGTGACGCTGATTTGTGTGACAACGACAGCACTGTTTGTTCTCTTGATTCTGTGGTTGACCGGTAATTTATCGTAGTATGTAGTAGTATCAATCAATCAATGATGTTGACATGTGCTTTGCGCGTCGATATACAACAGCAATACGATACTGGGTCGTCTTCTTCTATCGAGAGAGGGGTTGGCTTGTACTGTAGGCGTAACGCAAGAAAACGAAAGCTCCTAATAGTTTCGGTAGCGGAAGGGAAAGAGACTTGCAGCCATCTACCCTCTCGCTCTTCATTAGACGTGGCTTTACACATATGCATCTTTCTCTTGTTGAAGCCGCTCTGTCCGTTCGAAGTTCTTACCTCTACTCGTCTATCGGCATTATTATAACAGTATACACCGGCTGATTTTTGCAATAGGGAGAAGGTCTTGGCGACCCTCTTTTAAACAAATGATTCCCCGGGGCAATACATAGCTCATCCCTTAGTTTGCGGTACACTCTCGTCTACTTGAACTTGTTTCGTACTTGAGATGGGGAGCGGCGGTCTTGTGTTCTACCGACACTGGCCTGGCATCTACAGTATGAGCTGCAAATCGTCGGGGGAGATCGAATTTCGAAAGAAATATTCCCTATTTGGGGCAAACAAAGAGCACGAAGAGAAGGGAAATCTCTGTTACTACTGCCGCAGTGCCATGAATAGACCTTCAAACGACGTCGTCGGAGTCAAACCCCACTTCCTTGAGCAACGAGAATCGTCGCATCGTCAAACTGCATTGCACTTCCTTGAGCAACGAGAATCGTCGCGTCGTCAAACTCCATTGAAAAACATAGACGCGCTACCTAAAAATGGAATCCTCCATCAGCAGCAACATTTGGGCACAGATCAATCCACCATAGTACTAGAGAAGAATCAACCTTTAATATTGAGAACCTGGTTCATTTTCCAGGCAAATGCACACAATGCTGATGATCCACGACTTCAACCTTCTCTCTAGAGTGAATGGAAGCAGACAGAGAGATAGGCAGCAGGCCCTATTTTGGCTTGACCTCCCCGGCAAGTCCACCAAACACAGCAGCTGGAACTTGTTTTGTGCTTACGTTGCGGACATTGGCTGGCTTTTGCTCAGCTTCTTCCTCGCCGTCATCGTCGTCAAGATCATCAATATCAATTTCTTCGTCATTGTCGTCTTCCTGAGCAGCGGCCTTGCGTAGTTTGGCAACACGTTCTTCGACATCTTGTAGTCCTGCAGCGGTTGCCGATCGCTTCTGCTGCACAAACCCCTGAATGGGAGCTTGACTCTGTCGCCCTTGTTCCTCCAAATCGACTCCCTCTTGATTGGCAATAATGGCCAATGCCTCTTCTGGATTCAGATTCTCCAAACTCGTTCCCATATCTGTTGCATTGTAATTGACCGTCGAAAAGGACGCTTGCACCGATCGCTTGATGCGCAACATTTCACGAAAGGTCTCTTCATTGCCATGCGCCACTTCAAAGTCATGCCACGTCGTCCAGAACTCGGGCATGCGTCGGGGGTCGGCCATTTGCGCGCCATAGGAAAAGATGGCGCGGGCGCGATCCAATTCGTGGAGGGATGATTCGAGCTTGGTAAAGTCCAGACACAACTTGGCCGTGGCCTCGTCGCTGGTGAGTGCGGCAATGGCTTCTTGATAGACGTCGCGTGTGGCCGTGACGCCCAAGTATTTGGTCGTCTTGGCAATGTACAGTTTGTAGGCTGTAAACTTCTCCTCGTCTGGTACCTTTTGGCACATTTGCTTGTAGACGCCCAGCGCCCTCTTGGTCAAACCGTACTGTTCTTCAAAGCTTCCATTCATGAGATAGAATTCAGCACAGTCTTCTGGAGGACACGATTCCAGACATCGGTCAAACAAATCTCGGACTCGTTCGACCTTGGTTCCCTGGTATCGCTCCATAAAGTGCTCCAAATACTGCTTCCACAAGACTTTGGACGCTGGAAATCCAAACAGTTCGACTCCTCGTTCATAGGCGTTAAAGGACTCTTCAAAGTACTTTTGATCTCGCAAAAAGGCACAAAAGTTGCAAATGTGCAAGGGCGTGGCAACCTTTTGTTCCATGGCACGATTGTACGAATCCTTGGTGGTGGCGACAGTCCCCAACGACTCTTCGAGATCCAACAAGAGATCCCACAGGCGCAGTGATTTGGGTAGAGCCTTGAGAATCTTCTTTTGTTGCTGCAGAGTCACGTTAGTCAAGTCCGGCGCCGCCACGGAGCGACGCGCCAAGTAGAGGGCATCGTCCCACTTTTCTTGACGCAATTCCAATTCAACCCATGCCGCATGACAAGCAGCCAAGTCTTCTACATGACGAAAGCGATAGGATCCTTCGTGACAGACTTGCTCCAACAATTGACGAGCCTTGGAGACATCGTCTTGTTCTTCGTAGAGCTTGGCAAGTTGCAATACCAACTGACTGGGAGATCCATTGACTGCCTTGGTAGCATGCACTTTTTGCAGCGATTCCACCATCGTGGCAATGGCCATGTTGGTTTGATCTTTGTACAGTTCAGTACGTGTCAACCATTCACCGACATTGTGAGGATTTTGCTTCAACAAGACGCGATTGAGTAGCAACGGACGACGATTCGTCAAGTGCTCGACACGAGCCATGATCCAGTCCACATCCATTGCGGATGGTGTCTTGTCATTCTCGTCCTTGGCAGTGCTCCCCAAGAGGATATCCCAGTCATCATCATCTCCCTTCTTCGTGCCTTCTTCTTCATTTTCGTCTACGTCTTCTTCCATACTCGCCGCAGCCTCTTCCAATAACCCCTCTTCCAGTTGACTGTAGGCATCAAAGAGGATACTAAAATCACGCACACGCGACACTGCATCCATGGCTTCTTCGTAGACACTGCGGGCCATGTCAAAGTTGCCCAATCGTACAAAGTAGTTGGCCAATTTGGCCCACAGCGTACCTTCCATTTCACCAAGTGGTAGTGCAGAGTCCTGGGCTCCTTTTGCATCTTCTTCTTCATCTTGATTGATCTCCTCCACACCACCACCACCTTGTTGCTGCATGGCACCCCGAATCAAGGCTTCCAAATCAATTCCAACTCGACGACACGCTGGTGCATGTTGACAGACGATATCTGAAAAGGTCATCCATAGAGTATATTTGGATTGCGACGGTGTGGTTGGATCATTCAATAGTTCCAAATACGCCAGTGCGGCTTCCGCTGGACGATTCAAGGACGGCGAGGCACACAGTGTCGCAAAGGATTGACGATAAGTCGGATCTAGCATGCAATAGCGACGCAACATGCGAACGACAGTCTCGGACGGAAGTGCCAGAGGAAGAAGCTTCTTGGTGGTGGCTTCTGATGCTAGTTGCGATGATGGTTGCTCCTCCAACGTGTTCAACACGACGCTCCAAATCTTGGCATGTTGCGTCACGGGTAAGGAGGATAGGGCTCGATTGACAAGTCGACGCCATGCCGTGACATCGTGCAGTATATAGTCTCTCATGTACTCGAGGTGATCCATCCACAAGCGAGGCATTTTGTGCAAGCGCTTCATGCAATCATCAAACGAGGCTTGAATCTGGTATAACGATGTATGCTGAGTACTTTGCTGATACAACAAGTGTGATCGCCACAACTTGTACGATCCAGGAAGCAACTGCACAGCTCGTTGTCCAATCCAAGTGCGCACCTGTTGCAAATCTCGCTGCAACGCTTCATAATCTCCCACTCGTACATTATTGCGACCCCCCAGTGCCACGAGCTTTTCTTGATTCTTGAGCGTTCCGTACGACGTCGTTTCTTGTACTAAATCATCGACGAGTTCAAGATAGAGAGACCAATCAGTGACATTGTAGCTGGATTTTAGCAGCTTTTCTTCGTATTCGACGAAAGCTGGGTATTGAAAGAGTATCTCCAAGACTTGATCATTCTTAGTTGCTGCAACCACAGTCATGATTGTTGTCGTTTCCTTCTCTGCTACTAGATTATTTGCTGTTGCTATTCTCTCGTGTGATAGGGTGTAGTCACCTGCTTGTTGCTTGAGTGAGGCTCACAGTAACATCATGGTTGAAGCGCAAGAGATAGGTGGCGACTGGCTGATTCGCCCCTTTGGTTATTCAAGATTCCGTTGTTCGTGTTTTAGTTTAATGTTGTTTGCTCCGATTTGGGAATTTTATATTCACGCTGGTGCAACTACTTGTTGTCTCAAAAGTTTCGGACCCAGAAAGAAAGTCGTATCGTAGATGCCCCGATAGTACCGGTAGTAAACGAAGACAAATACGCAATAGCTTATATTATGGCGCATCTAGATCATTATGGTGATTGTCGTGCTGTATTAGTCCCTAATCAGATTCGACACAACCTTCTTCCTGCCGCGACGGTTAAAAACAGGAGCCTGATGCGTCGGAAGCATACTCTGCACTCAACGATTTACAAAAGCAGATTGCCTGCTCTCACCCATCATTGTCTGCGTCGTGTTCAGAAGGTGATTGTATTCTGGTGCTTGATGAGCTCCCAGCCTGGTAGGTGACACCTCAAGAGCATTTTGGGGCCAGGTGTCGAAGGCGGGGAAGTCTTCCAAATCTGGAGAAGAAAGGTCAGTTTCTTCGCTGACAAGCGACACGTCCTCTTCGTCGCATGCAGAGGGTAGGATTCCTTTGTCAGGGTGGGCAAGTTGAGGTGACTTCGTTGCTTGTTCACTTAGATCTCGTTGACGACCCATCGTTTGGTATTCGAGACTGATCTCTTCGACGAAATGACTGCCTTGGTTCAGCATCCTGCCCTGACCATCTAGTAGAGGGTGCATGTTCTGTGAACAATTGAAAGGCAGCGACCATTGGAGCCCCAGATAAAGTTGGCTTGGGAGGATACTGTTGCCATGAACTCTGCTCATGGCACTTGATTCGTCAGCAAGATGAAGTACCGCTGGTGCTTGAGCAATCATGGTTGAGGTGTTGCGTCGAAGGTGGGGAGCCTCAAGAGCTCGAGCTGTCTCAAGCATCATCTTCCTCAGACAGTGTGAGATCTTGTCCTTAGCTTGCTTGTCACTTGCCATATACCAACGTTCATGATAGATGGGGTCCTTCCTGAGGAATCGTGCCCCTGTAAGACAAATTTCGTCAAAAACGAGTCTGGTAACTCGCATTTTCTGCCTCTTGGTCATGGCCCTGGCGTATAAGCTGAAGTGTTTCTTCAGTATCCAACGAAACAAATGGTTGCCCTTGTGGGCACGGACAAGATCACCAGCCCCACAGAGAACGTCGTGGGCTGCTGGAATAACTTCTTGCTGATGGGGGGCATTCATCTTCAACGGCTCACGTTGGTAAAAGTTTGTGTCTTCTGGGTTTTCCGATGTGGATTCAGAAATCAGAACCAAAAACAAGTGTCCGCTTCCTTGGTACACCATTCAAGCTGCACGAGTTTCTAGTATGCCACCTACGTGTAGCGTAGGTTAATGTCCCAGGCGCGGTCCCAGCTACCCAACTCTGCAGTACACATATTGAATATAAAGGATGTCCCCACCATCCAGTATGACTGTGTGATTGAACGTTGCACATGTTTTGTCGTCGGTGTGGGGATGCTATGCGGCTTTTGTGATGAACACACACAATGGAACGTCATCGCATGACTCGACGGAAAGCGTTATATCTGACTCGGTCTTTTACATGTATTTTGTGGTCCAGACTGTGCACACACAGTGCGCGTCTTGTAGCTGAATGCGCACGCGCCAGTGAAACTACACTCAGATTCGGGTAGACCTTGCTAGGTCAGAAAGAGCTTGTTAGTGACCCCGTCACTGAGAGTCATGGTAGCTTGTTAAGAGTAGAACCCATGGTTATAATCTTATAACCATGGTAGAACCGCTAGCACATGTACATGTACATCTAGCAGTTTAAAATGAAATTGATCCTGGCATTACGTCTGAGCTCTCAGCCTAGTAAGACTCGCATCCCTCACGCAAATGGGATAGTGTACAGCACAGGTACGCTTCTACAAAGAGTGTCCTCTCTCTCATCTAATGTACATGCTGGGGTTGTGAGTACGTGTGCACTCCTTTCGTGGTGGCGCTACTCATGCAGCACCTCCAGTGATACAGTACGACTTATGTATGGTGCGGAAGGTTTCTTTTGTGGTACTCACCAAGTCGCAGGCTTCTCCTACACTGTGAACATCAACCTGAGGCCACTGGAGGCGTACTCTATTCAGAAGCTCTACAGAGCGCAGCTAAGGCTATAGCTCGATCAGCGTTCTCTGAGAAGGGGAGAAGCGGGTGGCGCCGCAACGTTTTTTGTAGCTTATGCTCTCTAGTTAGAGAGTCATGGGTCAGGTTCTTTCGTAGAAGTGAAAATTCTTCATTGAATGGTTTGTGCGCATGGGTTTTTGTTGGTTCTGGAGGGTGCCAATACGAAGCAAGAATGTCCTCGTGCGTTGTGCCCATCGGGATTGCCACGCGGTTTGGGGACGAAATTCTGCCGAAAGCTCAATACTACTACTTCTGTTGTCCTCGAATGAGATCTTGGGCAATAGCTAAGCTATGAGATGATGTGTTTCAGCTACTGCACAATGACATGCAGGTCAGATCGGTTCTAATATCTTAATCTATTGTCAGCCGTTTTATCTATGTAACACCTCTACTAATTCTTGTTGATCGACCACTTCTCTGATGTTCAATGCCACTTAAGCGGCGGATTAGTTGCTGAATCATTCCCTCACTGTCGAATTCCAGTACTTCCTTGACTCGGATGGTTAGGAATCCAACTTTTCGCGTCCCCTTGCGATGCACTTGGTGGTCGTTGACAACCAACAGCTCTCCAAATGCTGCGGTAGTAGAGCCGTGTTTCCGGTTGTTCAACAACCATGCCTCTTTTCCCGCATTAAATGTTGCGGACGTGTAAAAGAAACTATCGGCCAGCAGATTCGAAGCGTCTTCTATTCTTCCATCGTCCACCAATTTAAGGAAAGTACGTCCAGTCTCGAGATTGCTGCTTTTTGACGTGTTCGATGGTACAATATGTGTCTTCGCGTTGTTATTGTTGTTGTTAAGGGTTATGACGAAGCTTGGCATTATATTCTGGTGCATGATGTACGTGTCGCGTGCTCAGGGTCGTCTGCGAATTTGTGAGACCATCAGCAACCATGTCGTGTTGTAAGCAGGAATGATGCATGATTCACGGACACTTAGCAACAGAGTGGCGAGATTTATCGCACACAAAATGCTGCTGTGCAGTATTTGACCTCGCGCGTGACCCAGCATCACCCGCCGACGAGCCATGTGACGGGTTGTATGGTCCCCATTGGGGGCTATCAAAAAAAGCCCTCACCATGTCAACTGCTGCACTACTTCCATCGCCTTGAAGTCCTCGTCAGTTGGTGAAACTAATGGTGCGCCGAAAGAGAGCTAGGTCACCAAGAAGTGCAGTTTCGCCCTCTGATTCCGATACAGTACTAGCAGCGACAGTGCTACACACTGGCTGGTACTTCTAGTACTACCACTTGGGTCCTCCTCAGAAGCGAACAATGGGATTCCTTCCAGAAGAACGCCAGTGGAGAACAAAGACCACCGCTGAAATCGGTGTCAATCGTATGGAGATCTGGTCGAAGCTACTTTCCGATGTGTGAGAGTATCAAGCTTATGTTGGCCCTAATCTACGCCGTATTACTTTGCCTCTTGTGTATTGTGAAGCAAGTCAGCGCGCATTTGGCAAACAGGAAAAGCTCACACAACAGTGGCATTTGTCGGTAGCACATAACTTATATAAGCTACGAGTAAACAGGAACTAAATGTAATCCTTCTTCTTGGCGTCAACCTGACACTGCGATCCTAGCTTGTTTCAGGAGCTGGTGGTGTTTTTCTTACATTGGAAATGCCTGGTGTGTGATGCATTAGTTTTTGATTCTATCGAGCATCTTTTCCTTCCTTCAGTCTGCGAGAGAATATGTTGAAACCGAAATCGTTCCATAGACAGCTACAGGCCAGATGCCACTGCCAGTCACTAGCATGTGTCCCGCCGCAAAAGTGGCAATGTCGACAATACTGCAGGACCAGCGCGGGTCGATACTATGGGATCCAACACTAAATCGAAAAACATGCCATCCCACCTTTTCCCGCTTTTTCTACCCAATATGTGCTTTGAGCTGCCTTGCGTCGGTTTTATGCTGCCCAACATGGGCTTTGAGCTGGCCAACGTCGTATTTGATCTGTTCAGCACACTCGCTCCCACACCTTGGCTTCGAGATTTTGCGCAATGGACTTTTCCATCATATCCATCATTCTTTTGCTGGCCTTTTCCATTGTATCCAGCGTGGCTTCGATTTTGGTATTGGAATCCTTCAGAGACGTGAGTATGATGGCGATATGTCGTCGTTGAGGCTTTGGCCTTCTCGTACCCAAAACTCCTCAGACATCGTGGCGCCATCAGTCACTACATGTATAGTAACCATCATGGTAATGGCAACTAGAGGGTTGACGAGTGCCGCGTGATAAACCTTCATTGTCAATTGTGTTCGGTTGCTTAGCGTGAGCTCGGTTTGATTTTGGCAAGGTTTTAGAGAGTGAGTCATACTGTACGATACTCCGAGTACAGTATTC